>JAREIS010000213.1:600000-752500 GCA_030060385.1 Muscicapa striata striata
GTCCTGCCATCCTCCATGACTCCATGAGTGTTTAACTGGAAATAAGAGCATCCAAGGAAAACCCTGGAGTACAGGAGAGCACTTTCATTTTTCACTGCTGCATAGCAATGTACATTAAGACTGAAACATGAAGTTCCTGTCCTCTTACAAAAATGAGAAGACAAAAAACCCCAACCAATGTGTTTAGCAATCCCTGCAGCCAAACCAAGAGAGATGAACCAACCTCAACACAGACACCACAACTGGGGGATGTGCTCATATCCTACTGACAGCAGCAGATCAGTATTCCTGCCTTTATTACATAAAGGGTCCCAGAGCTCACATGTGGGCATGGCAGATTAGTTAGATACATCAAACTGAATATCCTGTCCAGTTTTGCAGGGAAGAGCTCATTCCTGAAGCTTCAGCACTCTGAGGCTTCTTCACAATGAGAGCCAAAAGTTCACTTGAGAGGTCCATCTCAAGAATGCAGTCCAGACACAAACTTAAATGCTACAAGCCCACATAAACCTAATACTCTTCTTGAAACATTTCACAGAAATGCATTTGTGGTGAAAGCTTCAAAGAAGTAACACCCAGGTGATTCTTACTGAAAAGTACTTTTTATGTTAATACATCTTTGTAGGAGGAGGTCAGTTTTTCAGAATGACCAGGGAGTTCTCTGCAAAAAACAAAGTGGGGGGGGGAAAAAAAATCCCAAAGAGGTAGAAAAAGTTTAAAAAGTCAAAGTAAAGTATATAGGGGGAAAATGGCAAAAATTGATCTGCAATATGTGTAAACAAAATAGAGACAGTGAGGGTTGAAAACACCATTGGTCCCATGTTCTCTGCAGATTTTTACAAGTCTGTAAGAAAATACACAGCTCTGCTCATTCTCACTGTACCCTTGGCTGACATCCTGTTCCCCCACAGACAGAATGCATTTCTCCTGCTGCAAAAGAGTACCAGTCCATAACCTTAACCCTGGAAATGCAGAAGGCCCTAAAAAATTTCATCCAACAGAAGCCAAGCTGCTTCTTCACTTAGAAATGGTGTATTCTACTTATTTATAATGTCAGAGCCATAGTAGGTACTGCAAGTAAGAACCAAGTCCTAAAATGTGCCGTGCAATCTTCTTGAAGGATTCAATTAGAAAGCAGGTAATTACCAGGATTTTTAACGCAATCTTTAATTCAATAACTGATTGTTTAAACAGAACTTGGCTAAGATCAGACCCAAATTCAGCAAGAGTATGTCATTCTATTTTATATCATTTTAAAATTCAATCCCACAACAAATACCCACCACACCAAGAAAGAACAGGTTATCAATAAAAAGTGAACATATTCTGAGGGGTATAGTGAGATTAGAAATGCTTAGAATGAACCCTCCGTTTTTCTCACTTTTGAGATTGCATTCCAACAGCCCCTCCTTGGGTGCCAGCATAAAAATGAATTTTTTTTTAATTGCACATGTGCCTTCTTGATATTTCCAAAGTTTCAAGAACAGCCCCATTTGGATTCCCCAAGGAACTTTTTATTCGTATTATATCTCCTTTGTAATCAACACTGAAAAATGTCACTTTGATTAAACACAATTCTGAATGGCTAAGACCACAGTACAATAAACTCTCCAGAGCTATCTTTCAGAACAACTGATTGCTCTCCAGTCTTAATCCCCTAGAGTCTTATTTAATCAAAATGATGTTGCTAATTAAGGATTAAAACTCAGAATAGAGTAAAAAGGAAGGAATTTTTTCCTCTTCTCTCCTATGTGCAGGTCAAGGAGGCAGAATCTGCTCTAAGGAACTAAACAGCCTCATCCACCTTTGGTAAAGCTACTTCATTCACTGAAGTTTGGATTTAATTTAAAACTCCTTGATATTAACATAATTGGAGGAAAAAAGAATAGCCAGGAAAGCCATCCCCAAAGGAGGAGAGTTCTGATTCATCAAGATCTTCATTGATTCTTCAGCATTGCATTGTTAATATGGAAATGTGCTCAGTTTTTATTTTAAGAACCATGCATGTAAAGGAGAAAAAAAAGGGGCAGTTAAGGGTTTTCTTTCACCCTGCTTTGAAGCAGGAATATGGAAAGTCCCACTGCAACTTCCTCACTGCATGGTTTAATCAGAAAATACAGCACTGTCTATAGGGCTACAGAAGGAGCATATAAGGGCAAACAAATAATCAAAAATTACCTCCCTGGTCATGCATGGAGAAATAAATAGTTAAAAAAACCCAAAAAAACAAAAAACCAAACCCTGATTTGTAAGAACATTTCAAGAGCATTTGTTCCTAAAGAATGAAAAACAAGTTGACAAAGATACAAACGCTAAGTGTTTTATCAGATGCCAGAACTTTGCAGCAGCAAAGCTGACATACAGCAGATCCCTACTGAGTTTAGTCTGAGACTACTCACAATCCTGACTTCCAGCAAACCAGCAATCTACTGCTGCCTGTCACTGCTAAGCACTTACTCTGATGCAAATCCCAATATATCAGTGAATTTTGGCACTGTTAGGGAGCAACAGCAAACTATCCTAAAGGCATAGCCATGTTAAAGGCAGAAAACCCAACAGAGTATGTTGTTCCAACAGCAACAAGGTTACAAAGGTTTGAGTATTTGGGCAAATTGTTTCAACCTGAAAACTCTGACTGAACACTTCTGTAGGAAGCCAAAATAGATCATCATCTACTAGTAAAAGGAAAAATCAGGAAAAACTTTAACTCTTGCAAAACCTCCAAGTTCTGCCCTTTACAGAAAAATCAACACGAACCCACCATGCATAGAATCTGTGCATTTCAAGGCAATATCATTCCCAACAGGTATTTAGCCACCATTAAATAACCAACCAGTTGAAAAATGAAAGCAGCTCCTTTGGTGCACAGTCCTCGAGGCTGTAGGCACTCAGTGGACACACAATAGCTCTTATGCCTCCTATTCCCAGGCTGGCTGTGAGCAGGGCAAAGTAGAAGACGATTTTCTGCTCCCTTTTGGGCAGGGTGAGAAGGATGTGTCGTCTGTCAATGTAAACATCTTCAAAGGGGAATGACACCACAGGTAACAGTGCTGTGCCTGGAATGGAGAGACAGCTGTCATTTGCAAAGAATTTGAATCAGAATTACAGTTATATTTTTTAGAGCAGGTAGGTTGAAAAGACAGATGGAAAACCAAACACAAGAGAAAAGTACAAAGAGGTAGAGGCATAATTCTGTAGAGAAGCAGAAACTTTTTGGATGTTGCTATCTAAAGGAAGGCAATATCACTACGGATCTCCAAGAAACCAAACCTCCTCTGAAACGCTTGTAAGGATTCAGCTACTTATATCAACTGAACCACCAATTAACCAAAAAACCCCACAGAACATCCCACAGTGTAGTGCAGCTTTTTCTGCATCGTCTAAAAATCCCCAAATAGTAATAGGAATCATAATTTAAGAAATAAATTCCCAAAACTTTGGTAGGAAACATTCTTTTTTTAATTTTTTCTATAGCAGCTTCATAGAAAACATCATTTTCAGAAAATTTAACTATAGAAGCACTGCCAGGAGTTGCATTTGCCACTTCTAGTCTGCAAAGCAAGACTTTCAGATAGATTTTTCAAGTTATAATGGACTCTAAGTTTAAAAGATAACCATGTATCAACAACACCAGTATTGCCACTGCTATGACCATGCATCAAACCTTAATACACCAGGAATGTTTAATGATTTAACGCCAAAGGAAGAAATGTTCTAGTTAAAACAATACCCAAATGCATCAAATTGTGTTTGTGTTTCCAATCTCCTACTTTAGAAATACACTGAAAGGACAACTGGCAGAAAGAGATTTAAACCAGAACACCAAGGGAGAAACAGTGGAACATAACAGCAAAGATTTTTCCAGACTGCTTGAATAATGGTTTCACAATCAGCCTAAGAACATTTCAGGAATTACCAGGATTCTTTTTATTTGCTTTGTTTCATGCCTAAATAACAATGTGACTGGTTATTGTAGAAATCAGACTTGCTCAACAACTGTTACAAGCAAGAAGCATTTCTACCAACTTTGTTTAATTTGATAGAGCAACCAATAGATTGTGCTGGGAGATGCCCTACTGTAGGAGCCAAAATACGAAATGGGAGATGCCTCACATGCTACAGAACAGGTGGATTTTGTTTGAGCAATGTTTTTTTTTTTAATTATTTCTAAAGTGCTCAAAATAATACCCAGGGAAGATTCAAAATATGCCAACAGAAAGCAGGCCCTTGGTGCAGGTAAAAGGACACTTAAGGCAAAGTTTGTTTATACTGGTGAGTACATAAATACTTTTGCTCTTGTCCAAATACTAAAGTCTTGTACTTTTACATATAATCTTTCTTCTAACACCAGGCAAGCAGTTTATAAATTCTCTGTTTGGCTTGAGCCTTGCACTAGTGCCAAGCACTAACAAGGTTAGGGACCAGTTTTAAGAGCTGAGCACCCACGCAGCCAACAGCTGACCCACTTCAGAGGAGCCAAGTTTGTGCACCAGCTACACAAATGTGTAGCTTTGTCTCCTTGAACTCACTCAGAACACAAGGGTTAAATCATTGCAGTGCATTTTGGAGAGGAAGAGATAAGCTGGGGAAAACAGATGCCCAGCACAATGCTCAACAAGTTGTTTCTGTGAGACAATTAGGAAAAAGTGCTGCAGCCAGCAGGCTGTGACCCACCTAGGAAGTGCAGGAACATGCAGATGCACACCAGCCTGGTCCTGCCCACGAGGTGCTCAGCCAGCCAGCCCAGCAGCACTGGGGTCAGCGTGGAGGTGCCCACGAAGCACATGTTCACCATGGCAGCCTGGTGGCTGCGGTAGCCCAGCTTGGCCGTGCAGAAGAGGATCATGTTGCACACGATGCCAAAGAAGGTGAAGCGCTCGCACAGCTCCACCAGCAGCACACAAACAGCCTCCTGCAGCTTCTTCTCAGCTTGAGGCACTGTTCCAGCATGGTTGCTTCTCCCAAGCAGGGGTGGGTGCTCCTTGTCAGCCATGTGGTTCAAAAACCCCTTCTCCTGTGTATCTCTCCTGTCTGCAGCAGGCATGTTGGTCTTTTTCTTTTTTTCCTTTGAGCAGATCAGCTTGAGTTACAGGTATGTATCTGTGCTCCTCCACTGTCATTAGCAGCCTGGTAAGACTCTCCCTTTGAATTCCACACTCTGCTACTACAATTTCTTAGGGCACCTGTCACTTTTGAGATATCACATATAGGATCAAAGAGCATTAAAAACACCAACCCAAAACAATCAAAGAATTACATGAACATTTCAGCTTCTGAATTGAGCAACACTAGGAAGTTAAGTAGTTTATTTAATTAGCTCGTTTGGGGGTGAATGAGATCTTCCCCCCACGAATTGTATTACCTATTAAATTATGTGAATCAAATAGTGTATGCTAAACTCAACCTGTATGTTAAAGATAAAGGTTTAAACACACATGAAAGCTAACATTTTCAGCAGAATTCAAATAACAGATTGAGAAAATAATTTGTTTAAATTAATCCAATACTGTAATTAGAAAAAAGTGAAAAACAGCAAGTAGATAAAGACAGGGATTTTTTTTTTAAGGTTAACATTATCCAATGATTGTGCCATTTCTTTAAATTTCTGGTTAAAATTCAGATAAAGCTAATTATAAAAATAAATAATGTCACTAGGCTTAAATTAGAAAAGCAAATCTCAAAATAAACTAAGTTGAATTTTTTTTTATCACAAGAAAAAAGAGCAATCTAGAAGCAGCCCAGCCCACAGCTGTATTTTAAGGCAGATTCTGCCCTGCAGCTACAATGCTCCAGAAGGGGCAGGGGCACAAGGAGTGTTCTGTCATATCAACAAAAGCTATTACAGGCTTGACAGGGAGTTAGAAAGAGCCAAACTCACAGTGCTTCATAATGTTCCTGCTACTTTATCCACAGCAAAGGTTGCTGATTTCCCAGGTCATCCTCTCCATTTTGTGGGGCTCATTAAGATGACTAACACCTGTTCAAAATGCTGCCACCCACACATGGAAGCATCCCACATCTATCTTATGCAAATGTAAAAGCACACACATGTTACAGGCAAGGGGAAAACCAGGTCAGCTTCTCTAAACAGAGCTCTCAGTGTTTCTGATGGCTTTTTTTGAGACATGGGTTCTGCTGTTTGCTTCCATCTGTCCTTACAACTACTCAAATTGGGCCTCTTCAGATCTGATTAGAATATGAGAACTACTACATCACAAAACAGGAGCACAATGGTACATAACCAGTATGGATAAAGAGTCCAAGATGACCCAAAAAACCCCAAAGGCAATCTTGACTCAAACACAAAGCCTAACAACTCTGAAACTTAAATCTAAGTAGTAATAGATTGTTTCCTAAAATGAAATATGTTTTTTAATCTACTACAAGCCTAAAGCAAGAACTCAGACAGCCAAAGCCTCACAGTTTTCAGAGACATTCAACTGGTGATGAAAACAGCTGTGTCTTATGCCAAAAACTACTTCTGTCTTCTGATCCATGATAGTTAAAACTATCCTCCTTTGAGCAAACCAACCAGAGAAATCAAAATATAGCTCAGCTTAGTTTCTTCATCAAAGCCTAAAGAAGCCAATCTCAAATCAGAACAGAACAGGTATTTTACCTCAAAGGTGCACACAACTTCTGTTGCATGAAACTACTTTTATCTAACTGTTCATAAAGATAACAATTATTCCTTTTTTTTTTTTTTTTAAGCAAAAACAACTGTATTTTAACATCAGATAGGAAACATAAGACAACAAATAAACTCGTGCTCTAATAGACATTCAAATGTAAAACACTGTTTTCCTTTAGAGTGCCAAGTTTACCTGTTTTCATGTGTGCTGGCAGCTCACAGTAAATCACATCGTGGGAACCAGCACAGAGACCAGGGATAGCTCTTAGTCCTCATGTGGTTTCATTTACCCAAATTTGGGGTTACAAACTGAAAAAGGGAATGAGTGACTGAGCCTTATAAATGCCCTAGAAAGAAGGAAGTGGGTGGTTTTCATGATTACTTTTAAATTGGCTTTGAATGTGATCAATAAGGGTGTGGTGACAACAACAGATCAATTATTACTTGCTTGTTGGGTTTAATGGTAGGAGAATGTGCAGCTCCATGTAACAATAGGATCTTTATTGATTTACTTTTTAATCACTTCTGCAGCAATTATAGGTGGTCAGTCTATTTACTTGACATGTTTCCTAGTGAATTCTAGTTTAATCATCTGGCATTCAATTGGCTTATTCTTCCTTATTCTTACCCAAGGTAATAGAACTGCATAAAGCCTGATGAAAAATCTCTATTATTTGCATTAACATATGTAGAGCTTTATATATACTGAGGCTCCTGGAAACTGGACACACAAAATAACAAAATGCTATTTCAAATTGCAGCCCTTCTGGCAGTGCTTCTGTCTGACAGTAAGGACTTTGAGTGTTTTTTTTTAACAAATCTTTTTTAAAGATCTGAAAATGTGGCAGTCACATCTTGGAGAGAGGTTTATAAAAATACTTCTTCTCATGTGGCAGTGTCAGCCCACTAGAGATCTGGGTATGAATAAAAGAGTTGCTATTTGGCACCCTACCACCCCAAGTTAAAGGTTACTTCTTCTCATACTAGAACCTACACATTAACATTAGGCAAGTGAATTAAGCTGGTCAGGTTGGAACTGAAGTTTTCTACTAATTTTCTCTGACAAGGGATAAATGTCAGTGTTTTATTGCAGAGGTGAACACTGAAATTGAAGAGGCAGAACTTCAGTGTCCAGCACAACAGTTCTTCTAGCTAAATGTATTAGTGGCTTTGGACCTCTGTTTGTGTTCCAGAAAGTTAAGTCTCTCTAATTTCTTAGGATATTTAATTCAGCTTTACTCTTACTCTTTTAAAGAGCATGTGAGAAGTGTCACCCATTCTCATAGCAGTGACTGTGGTCCCTGCTAAATATCCAGGGTGGAAACATGATTGATATGGACAAGGCTGACAATGCAACACCAGAATGTTGAATCCTACTTTCCCCTCAGTGTAATTTTTGTTCCTCTCTCTTTCTTATTTAAGCAGGGAGTGTGGCAAAAGCACACAACTGACACAAAACAAGAATTCCACAGCTTTTTCCATGGTACCCAAAGCAATACAAGAATGTACACTGAATACTTTGGCAAAGTAGACTCAAAGCCAGATGATAGAAGAAAAAAGTATCTTGCCCAGTTGCTGGGCATGACCTCTCGGGGTGAGAAATTTACTTTACACTCTATGAGTGCTAATTTATTTTGGTAATTTTTTTTTCAGGGAGATGGTTTTAAAATTGCTGATCCTCAAACCTTTACTATCAAAAAGAATAATTTTGGCATGATTACCCTGTTCCTTCAAACAGCACATGTTTTATTTCGGGGATTTTGTTCAAACGTATATAATTATCTATGTTAAGCAGTTTATCATATGTTCTAAGGCTTTTGTCTTTATTGCACCTAGCTGACGGTTTTATAATTCAGGAGTAATTGAATTGCAATTATTTTTCATGATGCACAGTGTGGTTTTATATCATGTTGTTGGCAGATATTCTTTATGGTGTCGTTTGGTCTAATGGGAAAATTAGAAACAGCTCTATCATATAGAAAGATGGCTTTTTTGTGTCATGTTATAGTTTGTAGATGGCACCCAGGATATTTTCTTTTGACACATAGATTTTTAGGTAGAGGCTGAAATGAGATTCTAAAGCAGAGTTCACAGTTGAGACAATATTATCTGTACATCCAGGACAGTTCCAACTATTCTCCCACAGTGACAGTTAATTTATATTCAAGTCCATTTAGTAGACTGTGATTAGTACTCTAAAATACATATTTAATACTAGGTGGTAGAGGACCTTCTGCTCTAAAGTCATCCCTGATCCAACAGAACTGGTTTCAGAGAAGCCATGAAAAGGTGTCAGCATCATTTTTAGGAGCAAATCTTCATCAGAGCAGGGGACTGAGAGCAGATCTCCCACCTCAGTGATGTCCAACCACTGCAGTGCCCTGGTAGTCTTTTGATCTCTCCTGCTGGAGCTCTACATTGTGTCAAGCTTTGTAGACTGTACTGGGGCTGACTTTGTAACCTAGAGATTAGGGCTGCTCTCCTGGAATTTGGGAAGAGGCAAATGCAAGTCTCCATGTAAATGAATAGTTAATTATGTCTACAAAAGAGAAATTCTTCAATAGACAGGAAAGAGAAAGCACTGTCTGAGAGAAGTACAGTTTTGGCCCAAGAATGGCAGAAAATGAGCCAGCAAAGCATCCTTTACAAAGGGAAAATTATAAACCTCAAAGATTTCCGTTTTATCCACAAAATAATACTTCGAATCTCACAAATTTGCATGGGATGTGTCAGTGGTCATATGAACCCCAGATTGTCTGCCCAGATGAAATTCTCATGCACAGATGATCACATAAACATTGATGGCAGGAAATCTCAGACAGTCATCTTGAAACCTTTTTTTTCCCCCTTATCTGTTCATACACATTTCTGACTTGCAAACTAGTACAGAAAGAAGTGTAACATAATTTTATTTATTCATCTTGCAAACCTGAACGTCCACAAGCTGAGAACTGTGTGAGTCACTACAGACCCTGTCTACAGTGCCTTGGTGGCTTAGTTGAGGGAGAAACTGGCAGAATTTAAAATGCTTTACTTGTATTGGCCAATATTTTCTCATCAAAACTGATTTTTAATTGAGTTTTTGGTCTTCATGACAGGTGCCAGCATGGTCAGCAGGTTAAGGGAGGTGATCCTTCCAGGTACAATGTCCTTTATTGTCAGCAGTTTGCCTAAAATGAGTGAAACTGAAGTTACACTCTTAATCTGGGTTTATGTACAGCAGAACTGTTTCAAAATTAGCTTAAACTGAAATACACCAGGTTAACTTTTTCAACTCTGTTTTAAAAAGGCTGATTCAGGTCAGAACAGATAACAGAAGGCTCACACTGATGGAATGGGTGGGATCCTTTCAGCTGCAGAGGCTCATGAAGGAAAAGGAGGTTTTCTCATGCCTTAAATGCTGAAAGCAACACATCACGTAACTTTATAGCTGGCTGCACCTCTGGGCCTCTGCTATTTGACAATGTGAATACACCTTCTCCTAACTGCATTTGGTTCTTTAAAGACACCACTGAATTTCCCAAAGCACAGTTACTCCCACTTAGATTGCAGTCTATGAGATCTGAATTTGTATTGGGAAATACTGTTTTCAATTTCCACTTAAAAATCACACTACAGCCATCAGTGGCTCTTCCACCTGCTATTCAGTGCTCACATAGAATATTTGTCATGTTTGATACAAGAGAGATGTCTGCAACATCTGACCAGGCAGTTTGAAAGCATGGAGGCAATTTAAGAGAAATAGAATTAGAATATTTATTACCTCTATATTTGATACATCTTTAAGATTCAAAGTTTTATTGGTTTTTAAACATTGGACTTTAAATTTCAGTTTAAGTGCTGGTGTGTGAATTTCAGGACAGAAATACAATTGTTTACATGGAATACAGTGAGTTTAAAAATAATCCTCCTCCATTTTGAGACATTCAATATACTACATTTTGAAAAATTCATTTTTTTAGAGAGGTGCACCTGAATGTGTGATTCCAAAACAATATAATCAGACCAAATAGCTTTATCAAAGATAAAAGCTTTATTCAAAGCTTTTAGTGCAAATGCATCGCAAATGCTCGCACTTAGAAATTCTCTTTCTAAGGTCGTGTTTACAGACTCTGCCACAATAAAAGAACAAAAATATCTTTGATGATTTAGCAGAGAAAAGGGTACTGAAAAGGAGATGAGAAAGAATGGGATGCAAGACACTATTGAAAAATAATTGATACTGTTACAGGAAGAAAGCCTAAACTCAAAAAAAGAAAGGGAATAATAGAGAAATAAATTTGGTGTTGGGTACTCACATTTTACAGTTAGATACATAAGTGTTTGTACATCAGTAGTTTTGTCACATTCATAATGCACATTGACCTAAACCTACATTTGAGTTTCTCAGCTTTTCTCCTTATTGCTTTCTCCTTGACAGACTTTTTGAAGATCTTAGATATGAAATCTCTTAGTAAGAAGAACATCAAGTAATTATATTTGTGGCAGAAGAGATGAAGGGGGAGGAATGCAAACCAGGTTTTGTCTATCACACTTGGATCTCACAGGAAAAGGAAAACACAAGGACACCCTAATTTCCTCACCCAGCTCCCCTGGCTGAGCTGGAATGGTGAAGCCCACGTGCCAAGTGATGCACAAAGAGACCACAGGTGCAGTGGTTAACAGTGACACAGCCACGTCACCAAAATGTTTGCCTTTCTCCACATGTAACAGGGAGCATCAACTTCAGAGAGAAGACCTCAAGTTTTAACAGAAGAAAAGTTTGGCAAGTGTTTGAAGAGATGAGGAAGACACCTTTCTTTTCACAGTTTCAAGTTCCCTTTCCATGGAAGTCTTGCAATGAGTTTATGTCTCTCAGATTACCACACTGCTACCTGAAAATAAACACTGGATTCAGATCAGTTCTTACAGCTACTTATGGATGATAGAGCACACAAATTGGTCTGGCTCCTTCCAAGAGAAAAGAATCATGATTCCTGCTAAAAAATATGGCAGGGAGATGTTTAATGTGATTGCAACTAACTGTTAAAATCCAGGCAGCTGTCAGAAGAAAAAAAATAGCAGAGCTATATTGTCCCACTGCAGAGATGTTACATTTATAAGATAATCTCCAGCACAGTGCTCGTAGCTCATGTTTGCTCACATACTTCAGAGGAATGTTTTCTAATCATCCAGAGAAGTTTACAGTGTTGTGTTGAGTTAACACCAGTGGAAATCAGGCCAGCAAGCAAGAGATCCATCACCAACAGCTGTATAGCACCTGTGTGTGCTGTGCAAGTGGCTGCTGCTTCCAGTTGGGTGAAGAAGCTACAATACATATTTTTTTACAGTGAAGGATTTTGGCAGTCACACAAGCATGCTTTCATGGAGTTGTAAAATCCTGATGGAGCTGTAAACTCCTGAGCAAATCTAAGCTTAAATTTGAAGTTTCAAAATGCTTTCTTCTCATGGACCATAATGTGTTTCACCTCTGGATTTTGCAGGTGGGATGGGCAGAGTTTGCCCTTCTCTGCTAGGCAAAATGGAATACACCAACAAAGAGTAGGTAGGAGTTCAAGTCTTTGCCATTGAATAAGGGAAATAATTAAGTTTCAAAATATATGCATGAAAATAACCATTAATATATTTGCTGTGATATGCAGTAATGTGCTTAAAATGCATCTTATCAGTGCACCAACTGTTTTTCAAGTAATTTGTGAATTTTCAGTGTGAATGTGTATCCAGAAGCTCAACCTGATAATCTTGAAGAGCGTCAGTTTTCACAGGATGTCTCTAACCAGTCACTTCTGAAAACATTGTCTGCTGCTAATTAAGTCTGGCACGTTTCTGTCAGATAGACAAGGAATGTTATTCACCATGCTAGGGATGGGTCAGTTATGGTACAGAGAAACTGTGGCTCCCTTGCAAATTATCAGCAGGGCCAAATATAGAAATGAAGAATCCTAAATAAGATCAGAGGAAAAACTACAATGCTAAATAATGACTCTACTTACATAAGGATGAATCAAAGCCACTACAAATTTTAGATTGGAGAGGGAAAAAAAAGAAGCCTTTTCAAAATATTCAACAATGTGACAATCAGCTTTATGAGTGGTGCACACCATTTCAAACTTTTCTGTCACGATACTGAACATTATGTTGAGATTTGTCTTGCTGGGAGAATAACCCAGAGAAATTTTCCAGGCAGATATTCTCTAAATTGCTCTGCCTTGCAAAAAGACAATTAATTTGAGTAAACCTCTATTTTTGAAATTGGACATTAAAATGAACTTTACCCAGCTGCAATCCTTATTGGAAACCCTTGGCAAGAATAGTTTTTCACTGCTTATTTGAAATCAGAAAACAAATACTGTACTCCATGTGCTGCAAGATATTTGGGAATTTTTTACCATGGCCCAGACTTCAGTTCTCAGGAGTGGCTTTTTGATATGATGACAAAGTGATTGCTGATAGAAAACATAAAATGGTCTCAATTCTGCAAAGAGTTGGATGCTAAGAGATCCTTCTGTGCTCTGTGGTAAGGCTGCTGATGTTACTGCCACAAACCTCGTGCTTTCCTGTCTTGGTGAAATGTTTTTGCCACACTTTTGTCATTGTTGATGGTATTTAATGCAGGCTACAAAGTGCTACCATTATCCCTGGCCACAGGAAAGTGGAGTTTCACCTGAAGCTGCTCACAGTCCTCCTGATTTAGACTTTATCTATACTCAAGACCTCTCCCAGCATAACATTTTAGTTGCCTTCTTTTTTCCCTTTTTTCTTTTAGATGTAACTGTAACATCAATAAAAAGCTTCAGTGTGCAACACAGTACAAAATCACCCTGCTCCCCTTGCTGTACAGGGACAAGTACATGACAGAATGATGTTTTACAGGGCTGTAACAACAGCCAATGGGTTGTAGAACTTTAATTACAGCGGTATATTTAAAGTGGCACAATTTTGGAGAGCAGACAAAGCCTTATTTACCACTTGAGGTATAACAGCTGCATAAAAAATTATACTCCATAGATAAATCACCCCATGACAGTGGCAAAATACTGCATTTAGCATCTCTCTGTGCCAGTAGGAGTCTCAGCAAAGCTTCAGACACCTGCTAATGGAAAACAGAGAGGCTGCTTATTTTTATTACCTCCAAAGTTTTTGTGATGCTAACTTTGGATGTATCAGAAATTACTGATTTTATTCCCCCTTTGGGAATTCGAATTTGATGAAAAAAAGAGAAATAACTCTTATTGATTTCCTGATTTTTTTTTTTAACAAGCAGTGATATGGAGGGGTTTTGTATTCCCTAACCCAGCTCTGTGTTGACCATATAATGGGGACATTAATGAGGGGAAGAAAATTGAGCTGCATTGTCCCCACCCAGTGAATTTTTTGCCACAGAGACACAGAATATTTGTCACCTGGCTACTTCTCCATGAGTGTCAGGTAGGTCCCTCGTGCAAAGGTCCCAAAGTAAATACAAACTTTCCAATGGTGTGATAGTGCCTATCATCTGGGAACAGCCAGAGTATGAAAAGATGTCTTAATTTTTCTTACTTTTTTTCTTTTCAAAAATTCAAAGGGGATTTTGGGGTTTCCTGGAGATTCTGTTTTTAATTTTTTTTTTTTTTTTTTTTTTAAATTCTATCATCTGTCCCAGCAGTTAGTTACCTAAACAGACAAATCTTAAGAAAATACTGCCCAATAATGTTTTTTTGGTTTTTTGAAAGCAGTTTAGACTCTCTTTTGTTTTCCACATCAGAAAAGTGAGCTGAAAGCACATGACACACTGGAAAGCACAGCTATACTTCCTCTTTTTTTAACTCCTTGTGTTTTCAGGCTATTCAGTACCTTTTCCTAAGTGTACAGCTTGCACTTACACAGAAAGAGAAATAAGGGAATTAAATTAATATTTCTTCTAGTTCTCAAAGTTCAGCATGGCAGGATTCCAGAGCAAGCAAGTGCACAGCAGTGGCACCTATTCCTACTGGCAGTGAACACTTTGTACAACTCACACCGACCTTACCAAACCACCAGAAGGAATTTGTTTTATTTCTGATACATTCAATTTTGCTTCTTCCAGCTCATAATTATTCCACTGACGTCCCACTGAAAAGTTCCAGGTTTCCACTGAGCAGGAGTTTGCCACATGCCCGTTGGGGATGGCTGGCCACTGAGGAAAAGTCCAAGAGGGAAAATCTGAATCCCAGGAGCCACCACCACCTCATTTCCAGCGTGCCCCAAAGCTGGCAATACAAGGGAGCTTCCTGTTAATACAAGGTTCCAAGGTGAGGTATGTCTTCAGGAAGTAAAGCTAATAGACAGAATTTAGGTGTTTTTAGAGCTTTGTTAAAGTTTTGGTTCACTTTCCATTTTTACCCAGCTGATGCTACTGCAGCTGATAGCAGGGATGTAGCACAACTCTAGCTTTGAGACAGGAAGGTACTGACTAGAAAGTGAAAAGTTATCAGCCTCAGCAAGCCTGCAGACATTATGCTTCACTGCCTAAATTGCATTCCTGCAGCTCTCATCATAAGAAATATGCTGGGTAAGTTCAGGGGCAGGTTCACCTGCCATTGATGTATAAACTTTCTAATTAGTTGCTGTTGTTTTTGTTTTGCATATAAAAGTCTCTACAAAGGGGTTTGTTTTTATTTTTAAAGCAGTTCTGAAGTAATCTAGATAACAATTTAAGCTGTCAAATACCCACTTACTGATTACTTTTTATTTTATTTTATTTTTTTTCTTTTTTAACACAGTGGGAAGAAATAAGTTCTGCAACAAATTGTCATTTGGTGTTTTTAAATGCTGGTCAGGACAAGCTTCCTCCAGCAGTTTAAATTCCTGTAGTCCATCCAGCCTTCTGCTGTTGGCCAGAGCTGCCAACCAAGGGTTATTTACTGAGTGCCAATTGTGACAGGACATTTTGCAACGCTGAAGGAGCAAAGGGCACAGCACAACTTGGAATGAGAAAAATGCCTCATCTTAATCGGGAAGCTTGTGAAGGGGAAAAAAAACCTCAGCCACCGAAACAACAACTGGTATTGAGGACCTTCTGCCTGATAAAGACTGAAAAATATTTTAAACCTCATTAGAAAAATAAAGTTTGCCTATTTCTCCTGTTTCATACACTGTGCAGGAAAGGAACACATATGCTGTCACATTCATATTTTACGGGCTCTTTTTTCCCCCAAACCTTCGTACCTCAGATTTGAACTTTAAACTTGTGACAGCGTTATGTTCATTAGAACAAAAATCACTTGCTATTTCCATTGCAAAGCTCCCCCCCAGAGGTTATCTTAGCTGTTTTATAAATCATTTCAGGAGGAAAGCTGGCATAAAGGTTGACAGCTCACTCTAGATAATCACTTCCCCTTCTCTTAAATGACTTTAAGCAGAAAGGAGCATGTAGCTTGCCAGTTCAGTTTTTAGTGGTCAAGCATCCACATCTAACCATCACCAACACACTGACTAAATTAGCTTGTAAGTATTTTACTGAAATGCAGGAGGATCACAGTCCTGCTCAGGAGGAAGAATCTCAAACATTCATCAGCTATCAAGCCATATTTTCTCTGTCCTTCCAGGGCAGAGCTCATTACACAGAACAACATGAACTCCAAAGCCCTTTGGCACAGGGTCCTTGAAGGGAGCCTGGGGTTCAGATTACTGTTGATTTATCAGCTTCCTCAAGAGCTGGACTGATTAGACTAATGCCTTATAGGGCATATGATTTCAACATTAAAGTCCTGTATCGTGGAGGCAGACGAGTGAAGCAAGTTAGATCTTGCAGTAAACAGAACCTACAGCTCAAAGCAGCAACCCAATAAGTAGAATCTTAAAGGGAATAAACACACACCAAAAGAATCCTGGGTTTATGAGAAAAGGTCAGTTTATGTATTATAATTTTTCTACATAAACCAACAAAACTCAAAACTAAATCCTAATCCTCTTTCAGAGAGATTGAAACAGCCTGGAAATGGTGCCACATCTTCCCAGGCTGAGTCAGAAGAGAAAAAAAATCAAGAAAACTCTCCCTTTAACACCTCACCTCCCCATGACCTGATCACAGGCATTTTGCAATCAATAGGGACTTTCCACTGTTTCTATTGGACTCAGGACAAAGAGAAGGCCTTTCTCTTGGAAGAAGAAGGGTTAAATACAGCAGGTAAAGCGTGGAAGGGGGGGCACAGGAAGCAGATGAAAAGTCTTTCTGGGAAGTTGGTTGTGTTAGAAGCAAATATTAAGGAAGGAAAAACCTGAGAATATTAGCCTGAAACATAAGTATGATTCAACTGCTAATCACTCCATCAACCCTGAAGCAGTTGTCTCTTAGTTAAATGAGGGTGCTAACACTGTCCTTTATAAAAAGGGTAATCTTGAAAGTAAATATCAGTAACAAAGATACAAGGAGCTTATTTTCTCACTGTCTCATCACACAGAATCGGAAAATAAATTCATCTCAATTCCGTTAGGAAGAATAAAATCCAACCCCGAGAAAACAATTCTTTTTTTACTCAGCCTATAATTGGACTTAGCCATTAATTTCTCTTGGAAGCCAAGAACTTGACAAGGTACAAAAAGACACTGGTTATTTATGAAGATGTAAAAATTATCTATAGAATTATTAATTTTGAGGAACAAATGTTAGGAAAAGATATTAAATTTCATGCTTCATATATTTGGCAACTATAAACTGAGCAGCTTAAACTGACAAAGAGTAGTTAATTTGGTCCCCCCCAACTAAACAGTTAACTGTAGTGTTATGAAAATAAAGGAACTTCTGAAAGTAGAACAAAATCTTAACCTTTGGCAATAACTCGCATGAAGAAACTTCCAGTTAAGAGATGTTACACAAAGCACAACACATTGCAATTCTTATTGGCTCTCAGTCTGCCCTGTACTTTTATTAAGTTGATCTTAGCTTGTACAACACCCTCAGGAACCAGATGAACCCTGTATCTAGTACACCCTGGTAGCTTCAGGACTCAGCAGCCTCTTTAAAGATCTATAAATTAGTATTATTCAGTGTTTACACACACAAATCTTAAAAAGGTGAAGGAACACATGAGGCACCGCTCAGCAAAGCGGGTCAGAGTTGAGGGTGTGGTTGCAGGTAGGTGGGAGGACACTAAACATCTTTCACTACCAGATTCCTGCAGCGTGGTACTGGTCCTCATTTTTCAGACCTGTCAGGTTCCCTCAGGTCCACGTGAAGGAGATGTTGTAAAACACAGAGATCCCTAGTCTGCTGCAAAACCACTGAGTAATGATGACCTGGCTTTTTGACATGGGAATTGTCATGAGCCATAGCAGAGCTGGCTGTGCACTGGCTGTTAAGCAGATATTGTGCCTTGCTCTCACCTGTCACTGGGTTCAATGCCCAGGAACAGAACTGGGAGGCAACCACAAAGTCAATATTGTGTTTTCTCTAAAGGAAGAAAAGAGGTGAGGAAACCAGAACCAAAAACTCTGCATTGTGTCTTCCACCTATCTTCATACTTACTAGATGCAAGTATTTGGGAATGAAACATGGGGACTATTAAAAAACAGGCAATGATTGAAGGAAGAAGGCCCATGTTTGAGTTCTAGTGAAATTCCCTTTAGAAGAAAAATAGAACTAGCTTAATTTTTCATGTAGCCATTAACTTCTTTAAAGAGAATCTGCTGGAACAAAGATGCAGCTATTCTAGAGCCTTGTTATTGCATTTTAAACCAAAGCATGTTTTCAACTCTGCAGCCTGTGATGAAAGAAAGTTGTTGCATCAGTGGGAGTTCCTGGTAACACTCAGTTTCCCAGAGAAGAGCTTGCCTTGGGTAATCTCACAGAAAAAGAAAATGCAATGTGCCAAGGTCAGTGACAAGCTCAGGACACAAAAAAAGAATCAACTGGGTCCATTGTCTCCAGAAGCCCAAGTGACATAAAGCATCTTTTAAGAAGCCAGAAGATTCTTGTCCTGCTGGGAAACCAGTTTTGCCCTGTTTTGCTGCCTATTTTATTTTTGGTCAGAGATGTAAAAAGGCACCAGGTGGTGCTCACTCCTCCTGAGCACCCTCCTGGTAGTTTCTAGTGGCAGGGTTTTATTTCACCATGTACACTCCCTGAGGGACAGACACACCATTCATGGGTGCTGGGAATTGCTTGGGACAAGAAATGCCTTGGAAGCAGCCAGTGGTGTGTGTGTATCCATTTCAACAAGAACTAAATAGCAGTGCATGAAGAAGGCATTCCCATTTTGCCTTTGATTTGGACTCGGAGGTATTCTTATAAAAATGTAATTACTGCTGCATGCTTTCTGAAAGCATCAAAATGTGCTGTGGGATGAAGATATTGCCTTATTTACTCCAGGCTCACCTTAACCTTGCCCCAATTTTACACAGTCCTTTTGTATTTTGCTGTTAGAGATGCTAAGCCATTAGTGTGACTATCCTGTTATACTAACCTGAAATTATTAAATTAAATGTTTATGAATTTGGCTGCACTTCCTTGCTCCTTGAATGTGGACAGTTCAATACAATTCCTAACCTGCACATGCTTGCAGCCTGGGGGCTGTGAGTCATGTTTGCTTTAAAAGAGGCAGCACTCCCAGACTGTCACTCACCTGGGTTATTAGAAACAGAGCACTTTAAGAATTATTCTGCCACCTCCTCGCCTCTAAATTTAGCTGGTGTGCGTGGGTCTTAAGCGATTTAGCTAGTCTGAGAAAAGGTCTCATTCCAAATAATCAATTAAAAATCCATCATTTTAAGAACTGTGCGGGCCTCAGGCCAAATGCATCCTGGATGTAATACCTTTGACTGTTTAATGCTGGTATTAATTATTTGTATTACAGCTGCAGATCTTACCTCGCAATGAAATTTCTCGGTACTACCCAGTTGCAAGTCCTGTTCCAAAGAGTGCACTATTGAAGCAGGCATGATGGACAAAGAGCAGCAGCAGAAAATCATCATTATTCCCTGCTTCACGGATGGGAAACTGAAAGACAGATTCAATGACCTGCCAAGGGTCACACAGGAAAAGGACTAATTCATAAATCCCACGACAAGGTCTTAAACCATGAGATTTCCTCTCATTCTTTAATCAATAATAAAACACCACAGATGTCTAAGAATCTAATATCTGCCAAACTGCTCCAAGGTCTATAGGCACGATACAATTAATTTCCATTAAGAGCAATGTGATGTGAGGGCACTCTGTACTGAGCAGAAAAGTAGGCCTTGCAGACTTTGCAGTTTTTAAATACTGTTTTAATAGACAATATAAAAATCAGGGATAGTCTCATTAAAGTAAAAATATGGGGAAACAGTTGCCAAACCTTTGACCCAAGTTAAAACCAAAGGACTTATTAAGCAAGTCAACCAATATTTTAAAAGAAATCAGGTCTAGAAAAAGCAGAGTCTTTAAGTGAAAATATTGGTAATGGATTTCCCTTTTCTGAATGAGGATTGTTTCTCAGTGTTGCTTGTGTTGTTGTTTGACCTTTAGGGCTGTACTCGGCCACATTTTTTAACTCCTTCCTCCCCTACTAGCACAAAGGATTACCAAGAGACATTCTCAGAGATTCACCTGCCTGAAGGACTGAGATTTCAGGAAGAACTCCGAATATCAAAGAGCTTACAACATGATCACAAGCATCAGCAATGCTGAGTTGCATGAGACAACAGCTGCAGGTTACAAGGAAGAAGTTGAGCACTGTGGGAAAAGTTCACCTCACTCAGTCCCCATAAGGCCAACACAGGGAGCTTCCATAAATACCTCAACCCCTTCCATCCAAATCCCTCTGCAGCTTCTTTCATGTATTCCCACAAATGTAACAGGAATCCTGATTAGGTTGTGCAATACATAATCAGACTTTACCACATATAACTTTTGAATGTTCCCTCTCTTATCGCTTGTTAAATGAGTAGAAAAAATAAAATTTAAAAATTGTTACTGCTCCAATAAGCCTGAATGTTGCAGTGAGTTATGGTCATGTCTAAATTTTTGTGCAATATACACATTACTATGCAATATACACAATTACTATGCAATTGCACAGTTAAGCATATACATCCATTTTTAGGTGTTGTGACAGGTCTGAGTTTTATTTTATGCTTTTGAAACGTGCAGCTAAACTGAAACTTATAGCTACTGTTCCAGTTAAAAAAACAAACAACAGTACTCATTTTAATACAGCATGCTACACTTAGAGCATTGATACTGCCAAAAAAAAAAAAAAAAAAGAGCAATTAAACTTGTTTCTTTACAACCGTCCTTAAACCTCCAACATCCCCACTACGTAAATCAAACTGACAAAATGTTAAGAAAATCTTTGGCTAGCAAATTTTAACCACCAATCTGGAGAAATGTAGAAATTCTTGTTTAACCACTCTATCTGTAGAAATGCATTACAATACAATACAAGACAATACAATACAAGACAATACAATACAATACAATACTATTTTCCCTCCTTGCAGTGCTACACAATGAACTTTGATTCTCTAAGAAATCTGCACAGGGAACCACCCACTTCTCTTTGTTAAAACTATTGCACAAAAGTGCAGAAGTGAAAAATCGAGTTCACTGCTTTAGCACAGGTGCTAAATTTACTGGCTGGCACGGACTAACTAGGTGGAAACTTTGGCCCATCAGTGTTTATTCTGATAAGTTATCTCCAGCTGTTGTAGGGTAAAGTTCTTAGAAAATAGATGCTATTGCTGTTTTCTGCACTTTCGAGAGCTGAGCTGCAGATAGGCCCTACTCATTCAACGTCTCCTCTTAAACTTCTTCATCACCAGGAAAATTCAGGTTAAAAGGAGGTGCCACTACTTGTGACTGCAGTTATTTTTCAAAACAGTGAGGATGAGTGAAATCCTTGTGTGTCACTTAAGCTGGATGTGAGCCATGTCCCAAAAATTAGGAAAAAAATCTTTTGTGTTCCATAGGACTTGAATTGGGTCTGTTGCAGTGGAAGAAACAAACCAACTACATTTATTTCTGCAAGAGTAGTAGTCAAAAAACTTGAATTCAAGTCAGTATAGCTCATTAAGCAATATTTTAGGTGTTTCTGAAAATATTGTAAAACATCATGAAACTTTGTAGGTGGCTTGTTTATCCAATAAAAGGAAGGAAGGAAACTCACACTGCTTCTCATGGAATTAATGGAATTTCCACAAATTTTAACAGCATCTTCTGTGGAAGGCCAGTAACAGAAAGAATTCAGGCAAATCAGGCCAGTCTAATGTGCCCTTGACCTCCCTTATGTAGCATTAATATCAATTTATCTGCCTTGTCAAGGGAAGAGCAGAGGGAATACTGAGATGCAAGAATGAGTGATAAGAGTCCCTGAACTGGTCTCAAAAGTAGAGAGGGCACAGTTCCAGTGAGGCTTTTCAGAGGCTAAAAATGAGATGGTGCACCTGAAATTTCAGAATTAAATGACTGAAGTAACTTCATGAAAGTTTTAAAGAAAACGTGAATGCAATATATTGGTGAACATATATAAAATCTAAGAATATGGGGCTAGAATGTGCCCTTGGCTTGGAAGGTTATGCAGGGCAGCTAAAGGGGCTCACTTTTGCTGCTGAGCAGCTCTTTGTTTTGGCTGCTCTGGACTGGGAAGGCAGTGAAGTGTCTGAGTCTATCATGCAGTGCAATATTAACAGCTGGAAAAAATGGTGAAAGGATGGGAAAAGTCTGCACTTCCAGACCAAGGACAATCACTTAACTCTGTTAAAAGTTAAGTATGCTAAAAAGTTAAGAGGCAAATCCTGCAGTCTTGCCAGGAGGAACAGTCAGTTCCAGTTGAAGGAAAAGATAGAATTTGGCTTCCATCCTTCACCTGAAGCTTCCTCCTCGAAAAGCTTCTCTCACCTCTTTTTGTAGATCATTCAGGTTGAGGTAAGAGTCCAGGTTGTGATCTGCATACTCTGGGAGACTTTTGCCAGGGCACTATGACATGCACTGGGAGGAGGTGGCATGTCAGGGATCTTTGCTTTGATCTTTTCTTGGGATACAGTCAAGCACAGTTCTCCAGCTCTCTTCAAGCTGTGATACCATGAAAGTCCTTGACTCTGCTTCACAACAAAGTTATTTTTCTTGTATGAAGGCAGTTAATGCTACCATTGGAGACTAACATTGCCTTTTGCAAATAGGCACCTGTGTGGAAATCAGGACAGGCTGAAAAGCACCAAGAGTTCAATTCTAAAGTCTTGGTGCAGCTACGAGGGTGGGGAGCCAATCTTCCAAAGAAAGTGGAATAATCCTGCTGTTCCTAAAGTGAGAAGATGCTCACTTTTCTTTTAGGAGCCCTTTCTCATTCTCTCTTGCTGCACAGCTCCTACACTCATTCTATACTTATGCATATATCGATGATTCACTAGAGCTACTGTCAAGGACACATTTTCCCCTCAGCTTCAGTACACCCAAATATATAGTAAAATGCCTTCTACCATAGCAAAGTGGCTCATTCCTATTGGAAGAAGGCAAGGTTACTGCTGTGCCATCCCTCCCCTGTAAGGAGGCACAGACAGAGCTTTCCACAGCTCAGAAAAGCAGTTTTGCACCATGAGGAAGTGACCTGCCTCAGATCTGTAACATCTCACATTGTGAGGACTTCTCTCCAGCTCTCAATTCAACACTCCTTGTCAGACTGCTGCAGATGGGAATATAAAAGGGGTGAATTCAAGGTTTTTCCCTGCTGCATGGTAAAAAGAGGCTCTGTTCCTCCTGCTTGCCTTCAACCCAGGCAAGGCCTGTGGATGCCTTCCCTGCAGAAGGGCACAAGGAAGCATTTCAGAGCCCCTGTGTGCAGTGCACACAGGTAAGAAAAACCTGGCCTAAGTGTGAAAAGACAGATTATAGTAAAGAAAAAACAACAACCCAACAAAAACTTGCACAGCTCCCAGAATTATGTTATTGAGGACGCTATTTGTCATCTGCTGTATAACAGAGTGTACATTTTGAAACAGGCTGGCAATTCCATTTTGTTCACTCTTCTCTTTCCTATTCCACAAGTGTCATTGAAGGTAAGGAGCAAAGTCACCCTCTTCATGAATTTCTCATACTGAAATGCTCTCCTGAGGATTGTTATCCTGCTGCTATGTGATCTAGTCTGGAAGGCTGCATGTACCAAATTAAAGAGGACCCTATGAATCAAAGCTGAGAGACTTGGTGCTGAGATATTTAATGAGCACGAGAGCACACGAGGCCCAGTCCTGCTCCCACAGAAATGAGCAGCAAGGGTCTGATTCTGATTTTGCTGATCCAGCTATAAATCAAGAGCAACTTCACTGAAGTACACATAAGTAAAAAGTGAACAAGCAGTCTTTCAGCCACTAAATTCCCAACATATCATACACTGTATTTTGTACAAAACATTGTCCCAGCTTGACTTTGCCTGCATTGCCATCCCGGGACAAAATGGTGAGTATATATTCAAAGTGTGTCTTAAGAGAAAAACAGTTATGAGCCATCAGAGGAGTGGGTTGGCAGAGCCCACTGAGCCCCCACCAACTGCCCATCTGAATTAAATAGATACAGGGAGCCTCTCAGAGTCTAAACTAAGCAAGAGTACTTCTCTTCCCCTGCTGTACTTCAGACCCTCCTGAGTCCTGAGCTGGAGACAGGTTTTGATGACCAGGTACTTGTAAAGAGATTCCATAAAATTGTATGTGTTTATGAGCACTCTTTATTCAAGCAATATTGACAGTGCAGCTGAAAATCCCTTTGTATTTTGAGACTTAAAACAACAGAGAACATCAAGCTAAACCACAATATGCTGTAACAGCCAAAAGATTTTCACCAGGGCTACTTAGAATTGCAGTGGCAAGGAAATTAATTAGTTGCAGCAAAGTCTAACAGAGAAACACTGGTTATAGTGGCTTGGAGGGGAAAAAAATATAATTGGAATTTTTGTTAAGGCATGGTGTTCATCACAATAGCAAGGCCAAAGCTTTGAGAAAGGAAATTGCCCATATCTACCAGAGGAATATATGATTTTGTGATATTCTTCGTAAACAGGATTGCACCAAAGAAGATCATCACTACTGAAGAGAATAACTGCACCCCTGTCTTATCATCCTTTTATCTTTTTAATGAGAATTGCCCAGCAACGAACCATATGCTGGGTCACAACACTGCCCAAAGAGGATTTGTGTTTGAGTAGTGACTGAGTATGTATTTATAGCCTATTATTACTGGGCATTATAAGGACTACTAAATGAAAAATGGTCCCTGTCTCAATTAACTTTTAAGTCAATTACACAACTCCTTTTTTCTACAAGCTAAAAGATGGAGTAAGACATGGACTCTTGTCTTGCTACTGTGGCTTGTTTGTTTTTATTTCCCATCCCAGGGCTTTAGGGAGTGTTTCTGCTAAGTATTTCTGCAGCTGTTCAAAAGCAATCTTACTGCACAATACAGTATCTGAATAATTGTCTCGGGTGTCTATTAAAGTGTGCTGCTGCCCCATAAAACCACGAGGAATAATCTTGCACCACAGCAGAAAATATCCAAGAGCCAACCCTATAGAGTGTCATTTCTGTTAGGAGAGAGCTACTGCAACTGAGTGGAGATTCAGGAAGGCAGAGGGAGCACAGGGAAGGCTCTGGACCTTAAATTGTTTCTTTCCTTGCTGACTAAGCAAAGCTGCTGATGGTTAAATATTGAATTGTCTGTATTCATCCCCGGCCAACTGAAGTCAATGGAGACATGGAGGAGGACTTTAACCTGTTACACACGGAATGTTTGTCTTCTCCTTTGCCTCTCTGTGTCTCCTTAAAGACTTTTTTACACTGCACTAAAGCAACCCCTTTAAAGCCTAATGTATGGTTGTACAATTTAATTGTGGTTGGTTGGGCTGTTGGGGATAAAATGAACTGGTTCCAAATAATTTTGCTGACTCTAAACTTGGCTCTGTACAGAAAGCTGGAGGAGAGGAGATTACCAATAAAAATAGCTGTGCTACCTGGGGAAGCTCTGCATACTACAAAGGTACTGTTAGAGTAGGCCCTATAACTACAGATAATTGATTTTTCAAAACAGTGACATTTGCCTCACACTGACTACACAGCCTGCCTCTTAACCCTTATGTAGGAACAGCTCACACAAATGTGACTCCCAGACAAGCAGCCTCCAGACACTTTTTTCTAACTTTGCAAAACCTACTCACTTTGCATTCATTACACAGCTCCTTTCAATCTGGGTGTCGGACACAGCTGAATGGCAGAAAGCAGAAATCTCTGTCTTCCTCTCCTGCAGGATGAAAATATATACCCCAAATTTGGGAGGCCTGCTTTTTCCCCCTTCACCCTCTAATGCAGAACTTCCACTGAATCCCATGTACAGTCCATCAGACAGTGATAGCTGCCTGTTGGAAGGATGAGTGATAACTATTGATCAATATTTTGCTTACATGGAACATTTAACTCTTTCAGATGGTTTTTTCTCAAGAATAACCATCTGGGCAATTGTATCCCTCTCCCTCCCTGCCTTCAGCTCTCACATCATCACCAAAATCCCAGGTAGAAGCTGCTATGTTAGCTAACATGGTTGACATCCCATCAGTGATATATATATGTATATATATATGATATATATATATATATATATACACACAAATATATATGCATTTATATATACAAGTAAAGTGTTAAGAAACTCCAGTTTTAGATGACTAATGTGCAAAAGGATAACTTAGCCTATTCACATTCAACTGTGATACAAAGCCAGTTAAGGTTAACAGAAACCAAAGGTTCAAACTATACTAGAGTAGCATAGAAACTCCATGAGAAAATGAGCTTGCTTCAACCCATAGGGCCCAGCTCTTTCCCTGCCTTACCTAGGTAGGTACATCTACACAAGTAATACAATGTAGGATCTGTGAGAGCTTCAGAAACTTCGCCAATTTATCTATAGATATACAAGGTCTGTCTGTTTACAGATATTTCTAATAACTGTAAAGCTTTTGCTTGTTCACTTACAGAAATATCTCGTCTGCAGAAATAAGTTAGCAACTTCTTGCTAGGTACTTTTTATGATCTCTGTCTTCTCAGTAGCTCATTCAAGCCTTCTGTGTATAGTTGGAGTGTCACTGGGGCAAGAAGTCTTCCAGTCTGGTCTCCAGCTTTATGATTTCCTTGTGTCTCTGGAGCAGAGAAGCAGTATAAAAACAAGTAAAACCCACTGGACTCTTATATAAATGATCAAACCCTCAAAGTCTAAAAAATCATCTTGCTCTCTACACTCTGTCATTTCAATCTGTGAAGTGAAATTTGAAAAGCATTCTGCTTTTATAGTGAATACTTTCTCCTTCTGCTACTTCAACGTTATTTTAAAGGATCAGATTTTGTTCTGTGCGCTGTCTGCAATAATGTTTAACAAATAACCCTCTCATTGCATTAGTTTAAAACAAAGTTACTATAGTGGCTGCAAAATCTCTTTTGTGGGCATATATCATCTTTCTTATGTCCTTTAAGGGTAATAGTATCTTGCTTTCCTAACAAAAAAAATTGTGCAGCTCAAATAGAAGCATAAAAGTGAAGCCTTCCCCTTGAGTTCAGCATGGGGCTTTAAACACTTCAGCTAAGCACACATGCAATACTGCCAGCTGCAAAGGTGGTTCTGTGCTTCAGACTTATTTTCAGAAACAAGACAGCTGTTGCAGAATTCTTACACAGTGAAAAAGGAATCAAGGCCAAAAAAAAGGTCCACCTATAGACCTACTAAAAAGGTTTTCCCACATGACCACCAATCCCCTCCTGAGTTGTTCCACAAGTGAGACATCAGGCTAGTAGGGCACAGATTACAGACAATTTTCCTGTGTTGTACTATTTCTCATGGTTGCTTTCCATCTGACTTTTGATATGGAAGATTTTAAGCAACTTTAGATGATAACTTGATAATGATCACTAATGAGCATTGTGCAGAGGCACAATGTATACATGAGGTATAACTGGGTATATAACCAGCAGATGTAACCACTCACTGCCATGCTTTGTGGAGTTTGAATCTTTTTCTTTCACTGCCTGTTGGTCACTACCCACTGTGACTGGTCACTTCAATAATTTACTACTGTTTCTGTCTCACAAGTAAGCATCTGGAATTCTGAAAAAAAATTGCAAATTCCAATACTGAGAACTGCTGTCCTCTAAACAGTGGCATGGATAGAAGATTGGATGGACACTGCTCTTTTGGTGTTAGAAGCTCTACCAAAAGTCAGCTTATGCCAGAGAAGCCTTCACTCAGCTATCCCAGCAGGAAGCATTCCCAAAGGAACAGTGATCCTTTCTTGCTGTTTTTGAAGCAGCTCCCCAAAGAAACCAGACAGCAGCTTGAGATCTTATGAGGAAGTGTGTGAATCACAGGGAAATTACCTAGGTGTCAACATTTGACATAGTAAGAGTGCTTCCTAACCAGAAGATGCAGGTTTTAATAGAGTAGCACAAAAAATGACTCTTGTCCATCATACTAAACATTTTTGTAACACTTTTCTTGTGGTATTTAGACAGCATTTTAGATTTTAAGTTAAAATATGGATTGGGTCTTAGCACTCACAATGTGTTTTACTCTGTAAAGCACTGGTTTGTTTCATGAAGCAGGCATAATTTGCCAGTTCTGCTTGATGAAAAAACTGATTTATATTATCAAGGGGGTGGTGAAGAAGAGCTTGAGGTGTGTTGAAAACATACTGTTGCTACCTTCTTACCACTCTAATTATGGTGAATAAATGGAGCCAGAGAAGGAGACAGTATAGAACAAGTCTGATCAATACTTGCCTCTCTTCTGCCCTCCCTGCAGTTAAAAGAGAATGACTGCACCTATCTGGCCGTCTTGGGGAGTATCCATTCCTTGCGGGAGGTTAAATGAAAAACTCTTTTATTCCTACTTTTATGCTGACCCTAAACTCCTGATTCTACTGTCTCTGGCTACACAAATAGTTCTTCAAGTCGATGGGAAAATTGTCATGAAAAAGTGTTGCTGCCATGAATGAGCTTTGTAAGATCAAGGCTTTCATGATCAGTATAACCCTGGGCTCTGGGTTATATGGCATCCCTGATTTACAAGAGTATTCCCACTAGCATCCGAGGGACAATTCACATGAGTGAGAACTGTGGGAATGGGCCCCTCAGGAGCAACTATCACCAAAATTATGTGTCCAACCTCACTCAGATCACAGCAGTTTCCAAGTGTTCTACAGGCACTTTATGCTGTAGAGAAGAAAACAGACCTTGGGCACAGGTTCACTTCTGCTTTACACACTACAGCCCCACTTTGGCACTTTTCTTATTCTCTGCCCTCAGAGAGTCTTCCCACTAAGAACCTGAACCTTTTAAGTGCTTCAGGGTCTGCAAGAAATCTTGGCTTCTCATTTCTTTCTTTTTTCCCCCTCTACCTTTCTTTTTTCCCCTTTTATTTCAGTCTTGCTTTTTAAATTTTTTTTTTTTTGTAATTTCTCCTTTTTAGTTTTCTCTATTTAAAAACAATATTTATTTTAAAAATATTTCCCTTTTATTTTATCCCTCCTTTATATCTTTTATTTTTTTCCTCTCTCTTCTGTTGCCTTCTCCTTCTCTTTTTTTTTTTTTTCATATTTTCTCTCTTTTCTATTTTTCCATACCTTTTAAAAAATTTTTTTTTAATTCTTTCTCTTTTCTCCTTCTTTCTTCTTTTTCTCCTCTTCCTGTCCTTCTCCCTTCCTCCTAATATTCTTTCTCAGAATTAGGGGTATCCAAAGAAGATAGGAAAAAAAATAACAAGGTGTTTGTCTCAAAATTCAAAGACTGGGAGTATAGCATCTTTCCCAGTTTAAGAAGTGCTTTTAAAAAGTCACATAAATCAATATGAATTTCCAGAATCTGAAAAACTGAAATATAAAATCCAAAGGAAAACACAGAAGTAGTAGAATTTCTACATGCATTTATGCTTCTTTTTTATATCCTATCTACAATGAATGAAAATCACCTTTTTCCTGGCTTGCTGTTGCTTCCAGGTGTAGTTCTGAAAACTTGTTTAAATCAATTACCAGCTTTTCTTCTTAAGTATAATAATGTGTGTTTAGTTTTACTGTTAACTTAATAGGTTTATCTGCTTTTTAGACTGACTGCAAGTAAGGATTAGAGTGCCAAACAAACAAAAAGGTGGTAATAGAAGATAATTACAGTTTTATTTCAGTTGCACCATGTGATTATGATATGTGTTAAGTGTGGTTAGAAAACTATGAAGATAGAATTCCTGCCTTGAACAAAGGCATGAGCTGCAGAAACTCTTCCATGTTTTTTGAAATAAATCCATTCCCTGGGATGGATCCATGCTCCTGCCAGATTTTTGGTTGACTTCAGCAGAAACACTGTTTGCTGTGTTCTTAGTGAGAATGAAGGTTGTTGAACCCAACTCCTACCAACATTTCAAAACAGTTCTGATGCTACAGTCCCTGCTCAAATGAGTTTTGCTGTGTTTTATGATTTTAAGAAGAGTAACACAGGAATTTGACATGACAGGACACGACACGAAGCACAGAACTAACATCAGGGAACACTGAATATATGCACCTAAGAGTAGAAATTTTTCTGTAAGAATGCAGCTTTTAAAACTCTATCCCTTCCTGACTGTGTACATGTCTTTAGGGTTAGTTTTGAAACCTTTGCTGGGCATCTGAGTTCATTTATCTCTATCGTTTTCAGCCTTGCTTACCATGAGCTGCTTACTCACAAGCATTGCTCCTGCTGCTGAGGAGTGCTGTGGGAATAGCATCATTCTCCCTGAAGAACCACTGGAAGGCTCGGACACCAGGTTCCCTCCATTCAGCACTTTGGAGCACACTGGTAGAAGTCTGTGGCCAGCTGCAGAGCTCCTTAATTTTGTGAAAAACGAGGTTCACTTTCCTGGTAATTTTAAACAGCTTAATAAAAGACAGTAAGAGACAAACAACAAAGCAAAAGGTTATGCGGGCTGGGTGCTTGACATTCAGCCAAGAGCACACACTAACTCAGAAAACACTTCTTTAAATGCATTAACATGTTGCATATTCATAGATCTTCATGCATTATTCAGAATTATCTCCCCCCAACTTGTAAATCAACATTTTTTTATTCCTCCTTGTGGCTCCAGGTAAGATCAATAAATTCCTTCCCTGGGGTTCTGGTATTCGATAATCCAAGAATGTGAAGGATTTCCTGATTATCTTTTTTACCATTCTCTGAGCTAGTTACATGAACAGAAGGTTTTTACATCACCATGTTATAGTCCAAGAAAAATATGTATTTATCACACTACAATTTCTAAGTTTTGTTAACAGCAGTGCTAAAAGAAACTATATTCACACAGCAAAGTTTTCCAGCATTACACATACAGTACTCATCTCAATATCTGAGAAAAGCCAGTAATTTATATGTACTTGTAACAATTTTCTTTCTCACTTTGCATAAATCATGATGTGTATCCATTGGAACAGCGCTGATGGCTTGGAAATACAAGCACATTTAATTTTCTGGCCCTTTGGTAGAAGTTAAGGCCCACAAGAATAAAGGAGGGGATGAAACACTGAGACTTTTAGGTAAGCTTTGAGCCCTCTCAAATTTGCACAATTTGCAAAAATTTGCAAATTCCCAAAAAAAAAAAAAGGGAATTTGCACAATCATTGGACTTGGCTGCTACTACAACCACAGCGTGTCTGGGCCACAGCCTTTGGTTTGCATTGAGAGAAATGTTGGATTTGTCTTGACAAACAAACTGTGGGGCTGCTGGGAGCACTAAGAGGTAAAAGAAGCAATGGGATGGATTCCACTGATTGATGAATAGAAAAAACGATATTGGCCTTTACAAACAAACTGTAGGTTTGCTGATAAATGAAATTGGATATTGAAAGACGAAAGAAGCAACGGGAAAAAACTATGAATTCTATAAGAATTAAAAATTAAAAGGAAGGGTTATACATTAGAGGGGAATCTTTGGTATCAGGTTTTTGGGAAGTCTGTACCTCCCAAGTACCTCAGCCAGTGGGGAAAAAGAGAGGGAAATGTGGCCGGGAAGTTGGGCCCCCGGCCTCTCCCTTTATTCGAATAAAGCTAAAAGGACTCGTCTGTCTCCTTTTTGGACATAAACCTCTGGTGTTTGTGGATCAATTTTCATGACACCCCTGTCCAAGGCTGTTCAGACAGCAGAGTTTTTCCTCGCACACGTTCTCCCTCTGTCTCCCGCCTTTGCCGGGCTCTGGGCCTCACACGGGGCCGGTCCGTGAGGGCGGCGCGGGGCCTCACCCGGGCCCGCTCCGTGAGGGCGGCCCGGGGCCCCCGGGGCCGCTCCGTGAGGGCGGCCCGGGCCGGACCCGCCCCGCGGCCGGCGGGGCGAGGCGGGGCCGGGCCGAGCCGAGCCGCAGTGTCCAACGGGGAGCAGAGGGCTCGGATCGCCGCGGGCACGGCCGAGGTGCGGGCGGAGGTGGCGGGGCCCGGCAGCCAAACCCGGCGCGGGTGCGGGAGGGCGGTGAGGGAGCGGGGAGCTCCGTGTGAGGGGATTTGGGATGGCGGCATCTCCCGCGGGGCCGGGCCGGGAATCGGCAGCTGGATTGGGAGCGGAGCCTGAGGCAGAGAAGGCTTCTCCTGGAGAAGTCGCGTTTGCAAGGCGCACGAACAGGCGGCCCCGGTGGTGCCGTGGCTGCCCGGGACACGCGTGGCGGGGCCGGCGGGAGGAGCTGGGCCCGGCCGCCGCTCCGAGCCCCCACAGCGGGTTTACAGAGACATTACCACCATCATTCTTATTGTTATTACGCATGTGTATCCGGCTGTTTGCAAATGGAATGAGGCTGTCCCTTAAAACTCCGTGCTGCTTGCGTGTTTGAAGGTTGTTTTTGCAGTTTCTCCCCCGATTTTCTCGGTGCTCTTCCATTTTGCGCTGAGGCGGGTCCTGGGCCTTGTGTGAGCCCGGAGAGGTCACAGGGCAGCGAGGGAAAACGGATGGATGTGGCTGAGCGACAAAGCTGCTGCTGGACAGTGTCCCACGGCAATGACTCGGCGTCGTTCTTGGGTGTATTCTCAGCATAGTTTAGGGGAAAATGCTCTGAGGCCGTGGATTTGTTTTCGTTGTGTGTGAAACACTGTGTGCTTTTTGCTGTGATACAAAGTAGGAGGACAGTTTTGTAAAAATGTTTTAACAAGATTGTTAAAATGAATGGAACCAGTTCCTGTCCATTTCTAAGTAAAGTCTTCGCCAAGTCGCTGTTTATCTTGGGAGCTACACTGTAAGGAGAGAGGAGGCAGAGTTACATTGGGTTAATTTCCCATGGTCCACAGACCCTGTGCTAGGCCCAGTGACCCAAGCAGTGTTTTAGAAAGGATAAAAGAGGGAGCAGAATCCCATCACCAGAGCAGACAGGTCCAGGCAAGGCTAGCTTTGTTTTCACTGAGCAAACAGCTGCTCACCTCCATCCTTCCCACTTCCTCACCGAGGACATGCCTTCAGAGCAAGCCTTCCATAGTGCTCTCTGCTCATCAAGTTCTCCCTGTTTGGCAATAGCTGACTGTGCTGAAAGCAAGATGAGAGGTTGTTAAAACTGTAATCAGGTGAATATTAACATTTTTATTACCATTGTTAAAATTATATCGTAGAAAGTAAGTTAGCTGTAACAAAAAAGTTTCTTTTATTTCAGTCTCTAGTGAAGCTAAGACATCCTAGTTGTCTGGATTCCTAGTCATGGCTGAAGCACTTGGTGAGGCAAAAGCCTGGGTCTGTGCAGGGCAAAAATTGAATTTGCACAAGGATGTGCTTTTTTTTTTTTTTTTTTTTTCACCTGTGTTCGCTCCTCAGCACCTCTTAACTTTCTGGTGCTGATGAAAGGTACCGCCTCCACAGGATTGTGGGTTTGGTACTGTCTCGTTGGAAAAAGACTTCATTAGTTTAAGCCTCCCATGATAAAAGCAGAAATAGTCCTCTCCTCTTTGTCATTACAACTTCATCTTTGCCCGTGAGTCATGCTAAAAGCAGTTGGTAAGACCATGGTCTCAAAGGGGAAGAATGCATGTTCAACTCAGTTTGATCACAACTTACTGCTGGGTAGGAAGGTACTGGTTAGTTTGAAAGCTGAAGTGCAATTATAATTGTGTCATTCTGCACACAGAAAAAGGTAGGCAATGCTAATTTCCCTCTTTACATTCTGTAGTGTTCGTAGCATTGTCACACACTCCTTCTATCCTGGTAACTGCTTAGGGAAATTTGCTAATTCAAATGAATTGGTCTAAAATTGGTCTAACTCCTTGTTTTATTTCAAAAGAGTACTAATTTCTGTGACTAAATGTTATTTCTGCAATTACATAAATATTTTGGTAGTTTGTACCTTGACAGTTTAATAAGCACTTATAATGGAAGCAAAATATTATAATTTATCATCTTAATGTATTTTATTATGCTGTAGTGAAAACAAAACAAAACAAAAACAAAACCCTGGGGAAAATTGTTTGAAAAGAAACTTTCCATGGTGGCGAAATCATGCTGTCATTCCAGTGATGCTGAAAAACAAGGCTGTCAACACAATGTTGTTGTCAGAACTTTGGAGTGCAATGATGTTGGCTTTAACTAACTTTAATGTTTTTTTGTGGTCGTCAGTGAGAAGAGGAGAAATGGCCAAATCAACCCAGTTAATTGACAATGAAGTCTTCCGGGCTTATGCTACTTACGCAGCCATTGTCCTTATAAAAATGATGCTGATGAGTCTGATAACAGCATACTTCAGGATCACAAGGAAGGTAACCATTTGGAAATACTGGCTGGGAGAACAGACTGACATTTTTATTGAAATACAGAGATAAAGCAATTTTAATTTTCTGTCTAATATAGAAAAAGTCTTGAAAGAAAAAAAACGGGAAAAGAGTGAAGCAAGGGAATGTAAAATGTTGCTGATGATACTGTTAACTCTAGAATTCTGAGGCTGAGGATATTTCATAAATAGGGATCAAGGCTGCCCTGCAAAGCAATCATGTAGCTCTCCTAAAATCAAAAGGTTTTCTTGACTTTCACAGCCTGAACAGTCCACAGAATGCATATGTTAGTACATGTGTCAGCAGGGAGAAATCAACTGTAGTCTGCACTGCCTGAATTAAATGTTACCTTCAAGTAGTCTTGCAGTATTTTGAGGTAATAATGGGTCATATAAGTGTAAAAATTTGTACCTGAGAGGAGAAAGGGAGACACTTCCTTAGTCATAGATGAGAATGGGAATAAGGCTGTTGGATACTATTGCTGTGTGGACTTCTGTGGAAAAAAGGGATCCAAAAGCACTTTCAGATAATTGGTCAGGAATGGTGAAAAGGAGACTTGATACCTTCTGCCTCGTAGGTGCCTCTGTTCTGTCAGCCGACTGCCTTTCCTGCAGGCTTGTCCATCTCACAAGAAGGCTTTATCTAAATGCAAAAATTACACTGCATTAATTTGACAGCACACAGACTATGTACAGGTTGGGCTCAAGAAAGCAATAATGCTGCAAACATCATATTGTTCCTGTGCTTTTAACTTCAGGTAGGGTAAGTGAGGTTATTGAGGCATTGGTAAAAAGAGTGGCCTTTATAGCAAGCTGCCTTGACTGGAAAAAACATTTTGGCTGCTGATGTCATTAATGTGTGCTTGTGCTTCAAACAGGCATTTGTCAACCCAGAAGATACAGAATCATTTGGAAAAGGGGAGGCTGCTAAGAAATACCTGAGGACTGATCCAGATGTTGAACGTGCACGCAGGTAATACACAGGAACCTTTAAGAGTTACTTTAAATAACAGAATTATATTAAATCAAGGAGTTAATTTCACCCCATTCTCTGTTGAGACTGTGTGTGTTTTATGGTGCATTATGTAGCAATCTAATACATTAATTAGTTTAAATGAACAAACCATTCCACATTCAAACGTTCAGTGTGCATTCTAAAAACAATAAGCCACTGGTTATAATAGCCTGTCTGCATGGGCAGAGTCATGAGAACACTGTAAAATATGACCATAAATTGATGTAGCTCACAGCAAAATTTTCTGTTTCCAGAATGATAAATTTTGGGATGCTGTTTGATACACCTGTGCTAACAAGGAAAGCTTTAATGGAATGCTTTCCACAGGATTATTCCTTGATGAAGCTAAGTTTATTTTTATACCAAAAACTTGAATGTCAGTGAACTCTTTTCATTTAAACCCCCATTAGGGAAGATCTTGAAAACACATAAGATCTTATTTAAGAACACTGCATCCTTGCAAATAATGGCTGCTGTTTCAAAAAGCATGTTTCTGTATGCCTCTTGTGGATTAAAATCTCAGAAAGAAGAGCCTAATCTTAGTGGGCTGTAAAGATGTTCTGCTCCTTCCTTTTCTGCCCTTGAGTAGTTCAGGGAGTTGTTGCTTAATTTCATGGATGTTACATAAAAGTGGAAACTTTTATGGTGAGGGGTAATTCCTTTCTCTTTGCAAATTGTAGGAGACCAGATGAGGCTAACTTTATGACCCATTTAACTTAAATTGTTGTGGTAGAGAAATGACAACTACCTCAGTCATTTTCACAGAATAGATTTTTAAAACACTTTATTAGCAAATCCTGCTTTGCTGTTTTGTGGAGTTTTTCAGACATCCCCAGACCTAGTAAGTCAGCTTGGTTCTAGTTACTATGTTGGTGTTGCAGCATCCATATTTTCCTCCCAGCTGTGGTTCTTGGTGGAAGTTTTCTTGTTCTCTTCTGCAAGGTTCATGGCAACAGATAATGCCACATAAATTCAAAATTGATTCTCTTCTGTGAAGTGATTGGAATGTGTTCAGTTTATGGGGAAAAAAGTTTTTTTTTCAAGAAAAAAGATTACTTTCTTCAGAGTACTTTTATTGGGAATGAGAGTAAAAGATCTGGAGAGATATGTTTCCTCATAATGATAAATATATTCTAAAAGCAGCTGCAAGATAGTGCCATGACCTTATTCCGGTTGGCTCTGAGATTTGACATCATTAGTAAGGCTTAGACATTGTTTCAATCAGTAAATTAGGCTGGAAGTATAACTTATCTAAAGGGGTGAAGGGAGCTGAAAGAAGGGGTGTGAAAGAAAACTTCAAGATAGGGAGTTCAGTCCCAGCACATTTTTAGTAAATTATATAATGGTTTCAAAATTTCAAACATTTTTTGAGCTATTTTAGTGCTCGAAGTGAAGAAAATGAAGGAAAAGCATAGCTGTCACGCCTGTTAGATGTTCAAAAATAATCTTCTTCAATATGATGGAACTTGATGAACATTCAATGGAATGGTTCCTATGTTGGATATTTCATGTTTTCTTTATGGACACCATGAACTGGATTTATGGGATTAGAATAGACCATCTGGGCCATGAACTGTAATAGTTTCAGTCATAGTCCTCCAGTTAATTGATGTTAATTGAGAGAGGCTCCAAGGCAACAGCTACCTCTCTTCTTCCCTGACTTTGCATTCTTGCATGCCCAGGTGCAATCAGACACCTCATGTAAGTCCTTAATATTACCAAGATCCTGGGGAAAAACTAATGCCTTTCATACAGAAGATCAGAAGCTCAAAAATGTGGGGTGCAGTGGGAGAGACCAGAGTAAAGTCAGGTGAGCATGCCAAAATCGTTTCAAGTAGCTGAGTCAACTCTCCTCTGCAGAGGAAGCCAAGAGTTGTTGAATAGCAGAATGTTCTGAAGATGCTGAAAAATAATGGGGCTTGAAGTGGTTTATACAACAAAATATAACCCTTAAAAATAATTTTGCTCCTTTCCCCAGAGGCCACCTGAATGACCTGGAAAATATTGTCCCATTTGTTGGCATTGGACTGCTGTATGCTCTGAGTGGCCCTGAGCTTTCCACAGCTCTGCTGCATTTCAGGATCTTCACTGGGGCTAGGATCCTTCACACTTTTGCATACTTGATCCCTCTTCCCCAGCCTGGCAGAGGTTTGTCTTGGGCAGTTGGCTACTCAGTGACCTTCTCCATGGCCTACAAAGTCCTGAAGACAGCGTGGCTCCTGTAGCAGAGCTGTAGTTTCTGTGTCCCCTTTGACATTCCACACAAAGTTTCCAGCACTGTACAATGATGTCTTGAGTGAGCCATTGAGTCTTCCGTGGTAACTGGAATTCTTTTTTTTTAACAAAAGCTTTTTGTTCCTGTTGAGAAGTGTTTTTTTTTTTGGGAGGAAAAAGAATTCTTCTCCCTCTATTCCCTGTGCATGGGTTGCACTGCCAAATACTAGATTGGATGTTCCCTTTGCAATTTGTCAAGTGCTTACAATTCTAAACATGAGATGATGCTGTATTGATAGAGTGTTTGATAATTTTCTACAGATGCACTATTTTTGGCTGCAGCTCTGAAGTCTAAATCAATAAAGACAAGATTAAAAAAAAAGCCTGTTTGTATTTTTGTTTTCATTTGACTCTTCTCACTGCAGCCAGCAAATAGCATGTCACTATGGATCAGGAAGAGATTCCAATCATATAGTTCTTTGAAGAAAGCTTACCTTAATAATAAGATATAACCAGTAATGCTAGTCTTGTTGTAAAAAAACCTCTTTGATGAAAATGTTTGTATAATCCACTTTGGGATTAAAAAACCTGAACCGTTGCAGCTCCATTTCTTTCAGTTGAATAGATTAAAAAGAAAGTATTGGTGCTAAATTCTGTTTGGAGGCACTGGTGAAAATTTGAAGTAATTCTTTTTGTTGAGGTTCCTGCAAATGTAGCTTTTGTGACTGGATAAAGTGTAGACCCTTTGTAGAGGGTTTTTTTTTTTTCATTTCTGAATAAATTCAGCATAAAATGAGTGACACTTGCAAATGTAGCTATCAAGTAATTCAGATGCACATATATAATTAGTTTGTGTGTCATATTGTCATAAATATGTTTCTGATAGGGAATTTTGCTCTTTGCTTACATCTTTCTATGATGTGTTAATTTGAAATACATTCTTTAAAGACTTTTCCCTGTCTTCTCTTTGTTTGGTTGGTTATTCTGGGGTTCTTCAGTTGCTCTGGCTTAAATGAATATCACGAGATTTCAAGTGACCCAGAAAGGTCTTTATATGCAGTGTGCTGGTCATTGAGAAGTTTTAAATGCCAGAAGTCAGAGCAAAGCACCTTTGGTTTCCTTTCCTACCCTGGAAGCTGCCCCGCTAAGGGTTGGCCCAGAGAGATGGAGAGTTCCCACTGCTGCTTCCACGTGTCCAAGATTTTGTCTTGCTTTTTGATGGGGGGCAGTAGTTGTACTGCAGGAAATAACACTGGAGGGCTTTCCTACCTACCCACAGTTGTGAGGTGGAAATTGGTGCAGTGTTCTGTTAGGCTGCAACTCAGAAGGGTGTCAGGAGGAATGGGGAAGAATTCAGAGAGGCTGTTTTAATCCAAAGAAAGAGGATTTTTATTGCAGTTTTAGTGTAGTGTTTTAAGTGATGTCTACTAAAGAAGAGAGGGTAGAACAAGAAATCAAGAAGTTAACATTGATTTACCAAAAGTTAATCTAACTAATGAGTGAAATAACAAAGAGCTGGATACTCTAGAAGGAGGATGACAGGAGATGATGATTCAAAGTTGAACACTCTGGAGCTTCAACTCTTGACATGGCAGAGTAACCACACAAAGCACCTCTGGGATAGCAGAGGCTCCAGCAGGAAACATGGCAGCATTTTGTGTTTCTTCTTGCACCTTTCTCCACCAGTTCTACCCTGTGCTGTTTTCCTCCTGTTCCTTCTTCCTCTACTAGGTTTTATGGGGTCTTGAGAGCAGCTACCTTGGATGGTATTGTAACAAAAGCCACCAGCTCTTCTGGTTTGAGAAGGACCAGTGGTGGAGATTGGAGGAGCAAGGCTGCAGCCTGGGGCTGTGTCCCAAACCAGTCATTGTCACAGTCAGCCTGCCAGCTCTCATCCTCATCAGTCTGTGGCTACTTTGGCTTCCTTATGTCATGATCACAGCATCTAAAACTCTTATTTCTTCACTACTCTGTAGCTTGCCTCTTCCTACCAGCTGTGTGTCTGTCCATCCATTTAAGACAAAGGGAATGTGCGGAGGGCCCTGTTTGAAATGCAGCAGCAGAGCGAGTCCTTTCCTTGAGCATGGAAAAGGCTCTTCAGACAAGCCTGGTTGTCAGTGCCAGGCATATGCAAGAGCAGCATTTTCAGCTCCTTTTGCATCAGGCTTCTGTAAAGAAATCTCAGTCCTGGGGACTGTCTTTAACTCTGTGATCTTGTATTTGAAACAAAACTGGTTTTCCATGCCTTCCATTTGCTCAGTGGTTTCAAAGCCCAGAACATACACTCACTATGTGCTGAGAAGTAGAAAAGATAAATGGAAACCCTTAGAAATACCTAGAGTGATTCAATATTATTCTGTGTTTCTCTTGCATTTATTTTAAACCTATATTTTATTTTCCTTTGCTCCCACAAATACCATCTGTGCATCTGGGCGGGGTATGTGCTCAATCTGGGAAATGTGCCTTACCAGATTCTGTCAAATACAGACTGCCAGCTCCATACAAACTGTGTTGGAGTGGTCCTTGTCACACAGCTCTTGTGTTTCTCTGCTCCCTGCCCCTGTAGAGGTGCACTGTGCCTGTTGTACAGCTGTGCATTTTGAAAGGTTTGTGTATTTCAGGAGAGCTAGCAAAGGAGAAAGAGTGTGTTAGTTGAATTTATTACTCATATAAATTGAATTTTCACCTTTTAAAACACGCACATGGATTTCAGACTGCTAGTACTGGGTTCTCTTGCAAAATCATCAAATGAAGTAACTGCTGCAATAACTGACTGTTATCAGCAGGTGTGTTCCCTTGGACCTGGTGAAAGTACAGAAAGGGCTGCTCCATGGAAGCCATGAAAAAGAGGTCAAACCATCACCTTCTATGCTTCATTTCTGTTCATTATGCCCCTTACTCCCACCACCAGTCATGGGCAAACGGGCGAACTACTGGGTTTCTTCTCTCTGCTCATAATTCCTGGAATTTTGTGTTCTTCTCCCAGGTACATTGTGTATCTTTTTTGTGGCTTTAACAGTTGATCATGAAGCACCTCAGAATGCTAGCTGACATAATCTGGTTACCTGAGTTCATCCCTGAGGGAATTTCCTGGGCTGCTTTGTTTTCAGAAGTGTAAACCTGAACCAATTCCTCAGTTTAGTTTTTGTTTGTGTGGGTAACTGCTTACAAGACTTTGGGAAAAATTACTTTGTGCTGGTTTTCTTGGCTGCAGATGCATTCACTGAAAGCACTGAGTTGTTGGGAGAGATGATTGATGAGAGGTGAAGAGCTCTGAGCTAGGACTTGCTGTTTGATCATGACTTTTTGTCCTGTCACAATGAAGAAAGTGTTTAAAACTATAAATGATACATTAAACATTTCCTGGAATTTTCACAAACAAGTGTGTGTCTGAGCTTCACCGCCTTCGAGGTATTTATTTCAAGAAGCTGGGTCAATGTTTCTGTAAGTGATGGAATTGCTTGTCATCAAAATACAGAAGAAGAAAAGCCTGGGCTCTTAACTCAAATCACTTTGGGGTTTGGAAGAATTCTATTCACTTGAAGCCGATTATTGCTTTAGCTGTGTCTATTCCTGGTTATTTACAGAAACAAATTCAATCTAGATTTTTCATGGAAAATGCTTGTAATGTATGTCTTTTCTAAGAGCAAAAAATAAGAAGCAGAACTTTTAGAACAGAGTTTTTCAAGTGTTGTCTGTCATTATTCAAGCTAATGGAGTTTTCATTTCAAGGTTGAAGATTAAGAACTTTCCTCTTTTCCAAATGTTGTCCTGCCAACTGAGATGGCACCAAGTGCTCTCTGAAAGGTCGTATTGACATGTGTTAAAACACCCTCATGATTAAATATCTCTGGCTGTTGGACACTTAGAAATCTAACACCTCTTTGTGATTCACTTTAAGTGATATTCAGGCTTCCAAATCTTGATTAGTGACTCCCACTCATAGATTGTGAGGGCTAAAATAGATCATTAGCTCCTTCAGCCTGACCTCTAGTGGAAAAGATGCCGTGGAATGGCTGCCCTTCTGCTGAGGTTAGTTCAGTCACAGCATGACTTCCAGAAAGGTGTGTGATCCTCATTCAAAGACGTTGGAAAGCAGGCATTGATTCACTGTTTTCTGTGACATTGGTTCTCTCTGGTGTATATGTACACTAAACTGAGGCTTTAAACACTCCATCGTTTGTTTTTGTTAGCTTTGTAGTTATTTTATTGCTGTTGGTTTGTTTTGGTTTTTGTGTGTGTGTGTGTGTATGTGGGGGTTTTTTTTGTGTTTTTGTTTTTTAATTGAGGTGGTTCTTACTACATTGTTGTAATGCAAGGTGGAATATGAAATATTTTAATCAGGAATTTTCCTCATGCAAAGCACACTGCTCTCATTTAGCAGTGACCATGTAATCTCCACAACTGAATGCTTTTACACCTGTTTTTTTGTTGGTAAGCCCTGGTGTGCATCACCACTGACAGCCTCATTCTTTTATTTTTATTCTCATATGTAGGAGAACTTGGAGAGAGCTTAAGAAGAGGAAGTTCCAAGGAACCTGTCTTTTTACTATAAAAAAGAAAAAAAAAGTGAAAAAAGAGGCAAAAAGAAGACTGTTTGCCCCATACTGCTTGTCCAGTGATGGGGAATAAGTTCAGAAAGCAGTGTCAGTCCTGTAGACAACATGAGGAGAAAAAAGAAAAGAGAGAGTTGAAAGGAAGGAAATGATAGCTTAGAACAGCTAAGGAGCAAACTGGATGAAGACTGGTGGATGAAATATGGTAAGAGAGGCAGGCATCTTCTTGCTTTATAAAATTGCTTTAATATCTCTGTAGAACAAGTTCATTTTAAGAATGTTTGTCTTTCTGTATTCAGTCATTAAATATCAGCAAAGAGGATTATAAATACCTCAAATCAGGATGGAGAAGATGGGCTGTGTAGCTAATTCTGTTTAATCAGGGACCTTAAGGCACCTGTGGAGCACTGCAGTGGGAGTGGCACTTAACATTGTGTGACTATAAAACTGCCCCCATAATGAATCCCACCTGCCACCGGGAAAGGGTGTTTCCTTCCTTTTTGCCTGCAAGGTGTTAGATGGCCCCTGCTTTTAATTTTACATACAACAATTCCTTTTCACTACAATGGAAAACAGAAGAGACCTTCAGAAGGGTAAGTCTGTGAGCTGGACAGGAAGGTGTCAGCTCTGGTGGTTGTCCCACAATTCTTGGAAGAATTTCTGCGCTTCATCTCACCCTCGTTGTAGGATTAGTGCATGTGGAATCACCATAGAAGTGCTCAAGGTAGGTTTACAGTTCTTCATCTTCAAATATCTAAGAGACCTAAATAACTGGTATAAAGGTAGAATTTAATCTGCTTCTTCTTCTGATAGAAAGTGATGCTAAAGCCTTAATTTTCCTTAAAGACCCCTGTTTTCAGTGTGTGTGACTGCCTCATGTATTTAATACTGGCAACTATACAGTGGAAAGTTGTTTACTATGGCATTTTCACATCAAGCCACATGTGGTCCATCTTCCAGGCTGCATTTCTCAGAGAGCAGGGCTGGCAACTTCCGTACTCATCATGTGAGAGTTCCTTCTGTGCTCTTGAAGGGGTGTTTTCACAAGAATCAGTTTGTTGTGACTACTCTGCTACTAAAGTTAGTTGGGATCATGAAGCTCAGGAGCTTTTGTTGTCTCTCTAGCGTTTGGAACTTGCTGTTGATCTGTCCTTGTCTTAGCTGGGAGAGGGTTCTAGTGCTGCTGCTCTGCCTCCTTAGCTGCCAGATGGCTTATTCCACTCATTTTGTATGAGTACTTTGTGGTGGTTATAATGGCATATTCGCTGTTAATGCAGGTGATAAACAGTAAATTTTATCATTTACCCATTGGGTGAGAGTTCAGGAGTTTTGTCAGACTGAAATTCATGTTGATGCTCAGCCCTTGGGTGGAGTTTGATGTACCTACTTGCAAGTTAAATGTAATTAGTTCAGCAGGTCCTCTTGGTTTTCCTGGGGATTATTTTGCAAGTGAAAACAAGGGTAAAGTTTCCTTATTTGAATCTGGGGTTCAGTTGGGCGGCATTGCTTGATTAGGGCACTTTTATTTAGATTCAGTTCACTTAGAGGAGTCAACATTCTTCAGACAAATCAGACTCACAGTTATTCTCACTGTAAGTGGCAGTGTGTTAGAAAATAATAAAATAGCTATAATAAATAGGAATTTTTCATTTCTGTTACTTTGGAATTCCCTTCAACCTTTCCTCATTCCCAGTGAGGAACCAGCAGTTATCTCAGATCCATGGGCATGGCAGTAGATTTTTCCTCCCTGTCCTCATTCTTAGTTTTGTGCGTGGTGCCACTAGATGTCCCTCTTCGGCTTTTTTTATTAGTTTTCAGGACTCGACCTGTGAAGAATAAATTAGCTGTGCTCTGCATCTCTGGCAGATTAAGTTGTAAAGGGAGAATATTTTTCTAGATTTAAAGAAGACATTTATAATAGATATTAAGACAAAGAGCGTCTCTGTACAGTAAACTTGTACTAAAAAAACTTTATGGAAAAAGTGACCTTTGTGAAAACAGAATCTGTAACCTGTGGCTGAAACATTAGAATGTTTTGTGTTGTTTTGCTTCTCTAAATTAACAGGGCACCAGATAACTGCAACATCTGAATTCTTCTGCCGAGGTTCCTAGAGAATGAAGTGATTTTTATTTTAATTGCCTGCTGTTGTTTTTGACATGTGAACACATTTTCTGATTTGTATTTAGCAGTAGAGTCAACTGAATGGGACTGAGGCCGTTCAAAAACTTAAAGTGAGTAAAGAAGCAGGAAGAAAACTCAGAAGTTGTGTCTGTCTGCCACAATATACAGAGAAGAGACAGCACAAATAGTTTACTTCATATTACTTTGGTAGTTACTAAATTCGACTTGGGAATTTAAAGGTGCTGTAAAAGATGTTGCTTGTATTTGAAAAAACTGGGATGCCCTATAAAGCAGTGTGTGCACAGCAGATTTACTTGTCACACAAAATGCCAGGGAAGTGGTGGGGGGCATCTTTGAGTGATCCACTTGGCACAGAGGTGGAGTACAGTGTCAGCATAATGAATAGGAGCTTGCTTGGTGGATGGAAAATATTTTAAATTGAGTTTTTATTTAATGGGTTTGAACTTTTCATGCCCAATTACCTTTTTGCTGAAAGAGAACAATAATAATAATAATAATAATAAAGTGCAAAGGTTCAATTTGATTCTAGAAATGGGGAAATGTGTTTGGAGAGCTGTCAAAAGGCACAGTCAGATCCCAGGAGCATGGAGCAAGGTAGCTAATGCTCTGGAGTGAATGCCCATCAACTCCTTTTGTGGCTTTATGTGCCCTTGTCAATGGTAATGTGGCAGAATGGGATGAGTCATGTACAGGGACAGATGGTAACAAAGAGTTGGTTAAGGTCACAGAAGTAATGTCCTTGCAAGGGGGTTTATATTATTTCTTTAATTTGTCCAGTTAAGTCTTGTAGGTGAATGAATTATGAAGGAACCCACCCTCCCAAACAAGCTAGCAGGATTTAGGGAAACTATTCCAGGATGTACACAAATAAATCCTTCCCACAGAAACCTTGATCCACCCTATAGCAGCAATGTAAGAAGGGCCAAGTAAAGCAGCAATCCCTGTGACATTCTGTAGAAATAACAGCCTGCGCTCGGTCAACTCAGTGTAGTGTTATTGAACTACAGCTAGGTGGACATCACTGAAGAGAAGGTTGCTCCTGAGGTAAGGGCACTAAATAAAAGTGTATTTTTGTGAGTGTGTGTAATGAAATGGGACACTGTAAGTAAATTATTCATTAATTGGTTAGTTCTCATTACTATGAATATCCGGATACAATGCATTGAGTACAGACCTAATTCAGCAGCCAGTGAGTTGAGCAGAGCTGTTCCCACTGACGCTCACAGACTTTGTACCTAATCAAATAGTCTCCGTCATGTTCCATTCATTTAACTGTGTGCAGAATACAGCCTGAACTAAAATACTTACTCCCAGCAGCAGTGTCCAAAGAAAATACTGTATTTTGTAAAATTTCAGAGGAAAAAAGCTAGATGCCCCCTAACTTCAGCTTTACCTCCGCTGTAACCACTCCTAGAAGTGGCTGCTCCATTGTTTACATATTCTTGATCCCAGCAAGAGCTTTATTGATGCTTGGCCTTTGCCTTGGCATTACTGATGGCTCATATGGTGCAGTCCTCAGCAGGGGAGTGAGAGAGCACCACTTTAAAACAGACCCTGCTGGCCATGTGGTGCTGTTTTTGTTCAGTGTGCTGCTAAAAGGGCCACTGTCAACTTGAAATCTGGTCAATTAAAAACAAACAGGCTAAGAGGACATGTCCCCAAGTCCTCTCGCCAGTTTCTATGGGATTGCAATCAAGGGTATCCTTGTTTTCCTCATCCTTGTTGGTGGCTGTTTTTCCTGTGCCTGTGAAAGCAAACAACTTCACTCACTTGGAAATGAAAGAGTTGATATGGCCAAACCCCAAGAACACAAAGTAAATGATCCACATGTGCTTTATCTATTTCAGAATGTGGGAATAAAGGTATTTTTCCTTTACCTCTTTCGATTGCTAACAAACTTTTCTGTAAATTTGCATAGAATGAACTCAGCTGTAGGATAGACAAACTGAGTGAATTTTATGGCAACCTCTAAAACTGGTAATTTTAGTAACTGAATAAAGTTTGTTACATCTGAATGAACATTTTAAGCATAATTCTTGAAACACTTTTTTTAAAAAAAAGTAATTAAATTTCTCTGCTTTGAGAAATCAATATCTTTTCTTTTGCAAAACACAACATGTTAATATTTTTACAATGGATGGATTTTGCAAGACAACTTGTGGACAGTGCATATCACACCCTCTGAGGACCAGGGATATTGATGCAGAAGATAGAAGCTGCTCAGTCATACACTGAGAGCCCCATCACATGGCTGAAATCATTTTTCAGCTGCTAATTTAACTTGAAAACAGAGGGGGGAGAAAATTCCTGATCAGACTTGAAGTATTAAAGTGAGACTAGCAAACATGCCAGAGAGTGATCTGAGATTCTCATATTCTCCAAGGTGTGGGCAACACAAAGTCCACTGTAGCCCTGGCAGAGTCAGTTGATGGAGTGGTTAATGATGCAATACTTTTTTTAGTCATGTGTCTCATTTGGACACCACAGCACATCCTGTTTATTTTTCATCTCCTTTCCCTGGTATTTTATCTATGTCCTCTGCACTCGCATTTTGACCCAAGGGACTTTTATTTTAATCATTTGCTCTTCCTACCTGAACTTTCTTCTACATACTTAATATTACTTTACTTGGGACTTGAACATATGGAACAGATATTTTTAATTCTCACAGTTAACGCTTGACTGCTTAAAAGATATATTTTTCTACTTTTAAAGAAAGCATTTAAAATCTCCTATATTATGCTTGCTACCTAGAAAATTGTTTAGCTGGACCAGGAATGCATGCAAAGTGAAACTTGTTTGATTTTTTTTTTTTTTTTTTTTTCCCTCCCCTTCCTTTAAGGCAATAACTGGCTTTAGAGAATGAAGAAGTTTTAAGACCAGTGGGGTCTTGAAGCTTCTTTGCAGGCATGTAGGATCATACTAATTGAACTGTTTTATTTAATCGTATTGGGGAGGTACCAAATGCTGGCAGATATGTTTTATTAGCAGGACCTTGATGCTGTGAGAATGAGGTTAGGGTAGGTCTGACCAAGAGTAGCAGTTGCTTGCTTCTACACATAAAACCTACAAGTTTTATAACTGTAGCACCAAAAGGCCTGTGTTCTAGCCCAGTTTTATTTTTGACCAAGTCAGGTTACAGCTCTATGCTTCTGTTTCCAGTCTCCAGACTTCTATCAATAACATAATTAATGCTTAAACAACTGCTAACTCGTGAAATTGCCTGTTTACATGGCTGAGTTGTATATCACCCACACACATAAGTATGTATACAAATTTCACAAATAAAAATGAATAAGAATAAATGTTCAGCTGCAAGATGAGACATAAAGGCAAAGTGCCAAAGAAAATGTAAAGCCATGTGATACGTTGGACTTGGAATTGGGAGACTTTTTCTACTGTTGTGAGGCACAAGCTGGGCCACTTTTTGCTTTGATTTTGTTTTTGTCACCTTCCTTTTGGTAGTTTTGAGCAAGTGACTGTGTCTTATTACCAGTGAGCTTGATACAGAACCTTCTGTAACAGGATCATGTTTCTGGTGGAAACTGCAATTTTAATTTGTTGCTATAGGTGGTACTGTAATATTAATACATAATATAAAAGAATCATACATAATATAGAAGAATCATACATAATATTAAAAAAGAAGAGGAAGTAATGAAAAGGTGAGAACAATCAATAAAATGAATGGTAGCAAATGCTGATGGTTCTTACTGTCTAAGTTGCAGCTGGGTTGATCTTAAACTTGAAGGGAACATGGTCAGATTTGTGGTGGCTTTTGACCTGAGCAGTGCAGGCCTGTAGGATACTTGGTTCTCTTCCACCACATCTCCCAGTATCACGGTTACGCCCTGCTCCTTCCTCCTCACCTGGTGGCTGTCTTTGACAAAACCCTGAGAACTTGACAAAAATGTCCCAAGATGACCAGGAGATCTTGAGGTAAGACACACAAGTTGGATATTGCTTTTAGAAATGAAGAAGGTTCTTGACATGTGACAAACAAAATTATTCTTCTTGAATTCTTCCTGACAACCAAAACACAGAGTGGAGTCCATAATGGAATCCATAAGACAGAATTTCATCTCCACAATCTTTTCCATCCTCACCTTAAATAGGGTTCCCTCTCACTTAGCTTTTCCAGACTATGTTGTTTTATTTACGGAGAAGCTTAATAATAACTACTTCATTTTCTTTCCTTTTATAATATTGCTGCTTTCAAGTCTGTGTAGTGGTTACAGAGTCCAAAGAGGAGCTGAAATATGTTAAGACTTGTGCAGAAATCCCTTTGGAGAGAGTTCTGTAGCTCTCCCACTTCCAGTTGTTCTTTCTGATACGTGTTCCTCTGGCCAGAAGTGTGAATGTCAGTATCAAGCTCTCCAGCTTTTCCTTGGTTGCTAAATTTGGGAGTGCAGTACCACAAATCAGTATTCAAGGCAGCTGGATTTTGTCAAAGCTGCTATTCTGACAGGATAATGCTTACTGATCTTCTATAGCAGCATCTGTAATAACACATTCTCAGGGAACAGTTAGTGTACAATGGGGGTGATTCTTTAGGCTGTGGAGGTCAGCATGGGTCTCCTGCCTTGTCCTACAACCCCTGTGTTCGCAGCTCTCCCGTGCTGAATGGGCTCTGAGCCGTGATGGAGCAGAGCAGAAATTGTGTGAGCCAGCTCAGGGTCCAGATGAGCCTTGAACATCTCCAAGGGTGGAGTCTGACACTTCCGTTGGCAACCACAAGCACTAATTACTCAAGTCTTGTTATCAAAAGTTAGTTAGCGAAGTTTTAAAATCCCAGGGTCCTTGGGACAGATGATATCCTGATTATACAGCAATTCCCCTGAACACTACCATAACATTAATGATAAGGGTAACAAAAATCATCTTTCAGTAGGTGGTTGTGCATTTCAGTGTAGACAAAATGCTGTAGAGAAAATATTCCACAGTGTAAAATGATTCTAGGAAAATCTGAGAGGTCTGTCTTTTATGGCATGTGTGGTTTTTTCAGACATAGTTATGTTTGCTCAGTACTGCCTGTAAAATATATTTTAACCTTCTCCCTCAAAACATATTTCACTGTATCACTATAATATCCTTGTGAAACAAACATTTGGTTCTTTTTAACATCCAAAACCCTCATTTCAAGAGGCTTTATACAAACGGGAAACATAGTTAAGATTTATTTATTATGCAAAATGGCAGGGATTATTATGTTCATTACTTTTAAATTGCACAATGCTTTTACATTAGGATCAATTTTAGAGCACAGGATTAGCTACTAAACTCCTGGCAGTTTTGGTGCCTTATTACCTTCTATTATATTCTGAAGTAATTTTCATTTATTTAATTTAAACCTCTGTCATTCTGCTTTTTCCAACCTTAATGTCTCTGCTTCTAAAAATCCAGTCGGTGTTTTCTATCTCCACTGCTAAAGAAGAGCTGTTATTAAGTGATTCAATGGCTTGTTTAGTCCCTTGACTATTCCAAGGCTCACTTTGCTTAATTTAACTACTGTACTTGCCTGCTCCCTCTCTCCTCCCCCCCCCTCCGCCCCTTTTTTGTTCTTAATTGTTTTCAGAGTACTCAACTTCCTGTGGGGAATCAGTCAGCATGCCAAACTTCAAAGCACTTGTTACAGTAGACCAATTTGGCAATATGCTAATTTAAACCTATTTTTATATCTTTCTACGTTGTTTCTACGCAAACAAAGACCATTTTGGACATTAGTGGAAGAGTGAGGTCTTGGGAGATTTTTTTATTGCCTCAGATCTTATTGGGAGGGAAAAGGGGGTGAGTCTAAGCTGTAGGAGATGGAAAATACCTGTAGGGTCTCATTTAATACATCCTTCTCTGACTTACATGCTCCATTTTATTTGCTTTGCCTAATCCAGTCCTGGTCCTTCAAATGAATCCACATACATTGGGTGTGGATTGGCTTTAAATCAGGTTAACTGGGGTACAGCTCTCACCATATGGCCCTGAGATGTGGGGTGAGGGGCCTTAGCTGTGCTAATCATTATGGCTTCACAAAATGAAAATACCTAAAAAACAATGTAATGCTGAATTAGGCATTTGGGACCCCTGAAATTTCCAATAGTAGTGCAACATGTTGAACCTGTCAAGTTTTAGGTGTGGACATCTCTAATTACATGCACATTTACAGACACTGTACAATTTAAGCTCTCAGGCACCTGGCAGGTGAAATCTAGTAGATGTGTACAAAAATAAACTTTCTCTCCCTCCTGCCTGGCAGCTGCATAGCAGAGCAGGCAATAGGGCCTCTGGTCAGTTCACCTCACATGATCTTTGCATCCTTCCTCCTCAGAGGAAGGGTACCCCATCTCCAGCACTGCTCCCTCCCTTTGGATCTGTCCTTCAGCTGGGTCTTTGTACAGGGTCGCACCTCCTGCCACCAAACCTGCTCCAGCTCCTCTCTCCACGAGGCCATAGGTCCTGCCAGGACCCTGCTCCAGCACAGCCTTCCCACAGGGTCACAGCCTCCTTTGGGCACCAGCTGCTCCAGCACCCGCCCTGGGCTCGGGCTGCGTCCCTGTGGCTTTCCATGGTTTGCACCAAAGGCTGCAAAGGAATCTCTGCTCCAGCACCTCCTGCCTCTCCTTCCTCACTGACCTGGGTATCTGCAGAGTTGTTGCTTTCACCTGTTCTCAGCCTCCCTCCAGGTCCAGGTGCTGTAGAGCAGGTTTTTTCTCTCTTCTGAAATCTGCTAGCCCAGAGGTACTGGCACTGGTGGGCTCAGCCTTGGCCAGTGAGTCACCTGGTGACTGGCATCCAGTGCTGGACATGGGGGAAGCTTTTGGGAGCCTCTAAAAAAAAAAATAACACCCCTGTAGTCCCTCAACTACCCCCAGTACAGGGCATAATGCAAGTAAGGTTTTGGGTTTTTGTGTGTTTTATTGTTGTTTTGGGGGGGTTTTTTGGTTGTTTTTTGTTTGTTTGTTTGTTTTTTCAGTTTAGCACTGTACATCATCTCAGCAGAGTCAATGAAGTTGCAGTTCCAGCTTCATCCATACCACCACCTGTGTGCATCTTTGAGTTGTCTATCTGTAAAGATTTGGTCTGGATCCATCACAAAACTGTGATTAGGGCTGTTTCTGGTAAGATAATCAGAGCTACCAGGTTTGTGCTTCATGCTGGTTGCAGGGTGCAGGATAGAACATTTGGCATGAAGTATACTGGGATGATCTTTTGAATTTATGGCAACTGGCAAGACAAGTTCACTTAGGGTCTGGAAAGAAAGCATTTTTATATTATTGGGGCCAGTGTGTCTTGTAGAACCACGACCTTGGATTTATCATCTGCTTATAGATGGACAAGTTTAGCTTTTCAGTGGGATTATTTGATCATAGAGAGAGAAATCCTGGCCAGATTCTGCAAGTCCTCAGTGACATCAGAATCTCATTGAAGGCTGTTATTAGCTTAGTGTTTTGTAATCAATGCCTTTGCAGTTCTTGATTATGGTAATTTCATTAGCGATACTGTTCCAAAATGGCACGGGTTGATTTTTGCAAGGAGCATCTTGTGTTCAGGGAAAGAACAGGAATTCCTTTATTCTCATATTCCTTTTCCATCAGCACTCTGAGGAATGCATTTTGAAGCTGTGCTCTCCATTGAAGAAGGCACTTCTGTGCTGGAGGATTCCAGCCATGGATGGAGAGGCTGTTGTGTCTCATAAAGGGTATGGGCAGGTCATGTTGTGAAGAGTTTTCAGGAATCTCTTACGTGGAGCATATTTTTATTTGAGAAGCTGGTGAGCATGAACTCCGTGTAGAGTGCTGGCTCAGGGACCCTTCCACAAAGGCTGCAAAGCAGGTTCTTGCATCCTTTTCTTTCTGCAGAGGGAAATCCTGTGCAAGGTGGTTGGAAGATTGTCCAGCTACCAGCTGAAAAACTATCTTGATCTTGTGGCCTGAGATGATAATAAATTCTTAGAAACTTCCATAGACTCTAGATCAGGCCCTTTGGAGGATTTGATTTGTTGCTGTGATTGGTAATGCTGCTTTTTTGCGGTGGGTGTGGTCTAAAGGTTTTCTTTTTGTTCCTGATCTCAGTTGAAAAATGGAAATAAATGATGGCTAATTACCAAAGAGAATTATATTTGAGCTTTCCTACTATAAAGAAAAAAATAAAAGAGAGATGTGACCTGCAATTTCCCTTTTTAAATCAAATTTGCCTTTAAATGCTCCTAATAAATAGTAAAACTTGGTGGATTTTTTCAAGTGAAAATTTAATTTGTAAATTATAGATTGGAATCTTTTCAAACAATACATTTTTTAACTTTCCCAGGCTATTTTAAAATTATTTTCTTACAGCCAAAACTTCTGTCTGAGTTCTTTCTCTCTGTTAAACAGTTTCAGACTCTCCAAAATGATCTTTCTCGTTAGTTATGCCATTTGCATTTGCAGTACGTACGTTGCTTCAGCACGGTGTTTCTTTAAAAAGTGGTTTCTTATCCGTTTAGCCACATCTATGAGGTGGAGTGATGCCTGCATATGCAAAAGATCAAACTATAATAACATCTTTGGAAATGGATGATAGCAGACTCTCAAGTAGCTCTCATTAGTGGAATTATATAGTTATAGCTAAGGAAATTATTATCTGAATACTACAGATGGTTCAATGGCTTCTTAGTGCAGGGACAGAGTGAAAAAAAAATCGTAAGCAAAACATGCTGGGAATGACTAAATGGAAAATGAGACTTTTTTTCTGATTCCTAGCAGAAATGGCTCCAAGTCAAAATGTCAGATTCAGATAGCTGCAGACCTTAAGGCTAATGAGATCTGGATCTGTATTTTGTATCTTGCATCCATAGTTTAAAGTGAATTTGAGATCTAAATTTATACGTGTGATGGAGTTTAATATCATTTGAGTTTCTGGTTCTGGTTTCAAAGGTCTCTTAAACAGTGATGGCGATGGAACATATACCTCACGTTTTGCCCTAGTCTTTAAATTCAAATGTTATATTCCTTGAGGATGCAAATGCGCAGAAGTGTCTATATTGTACAAGTGTAGGGAAGTAAAACAACTTCTTTCACAGTGAAAGTTTAGGTCTTGTCCAGTAGATGTTTGTTGTTATTTATTGAATTTTGCTGTATTGATTTCTGTAAGTCTGACTATTTATCTTCCTACTGCAACACACATTTCAGTAAAAACTCTTTACGGGGCAAAAGGCCAGAGTGAAGTCTTTGCATGGCTTATCTGTAAAGTAGGAAGGGAGAGACTCAGAAGTTGCACCTACAAAAAAACAGTGGGGACTCTTTGATGTCTCTCTTAATGTGCTGGGTTTAGATCACTTTGTGAGTACAAAAAGGGTGAAAGGTTTGAGGATCCTTTCGGCTAACTCTTAGGATGATTTGTCCATGGGGTGGTTTTTAAAAGAGCAGATATGAGGGGATGGGCTATCAGATGCAGTGTCTTGAGGCTGAAATCTGATCTCTGTCCACAGAAAACTCGCATGACCCAGAGATCCCTGTTATTTTCAATATCATACTTCTTTCAAGGAAAAAAAAAAAAAAAAAAGGCTGCAGCATGGGTTTTTTTCTCAGTTTTTTCAGTTTCTCAAGTTATTTTCTATAACTAAGACCACATCATCCCCCTGCCCCTTCAATTTTTTGTTAATTATGCAGATGACTCCAAGATGTCTTAATGTAGAACAAGAAGCACTGCAATGTCATGGGAGAGGTGCATAAAGCAGAGGATTTAGCAGGCACCACTCAGTCCTGTGAAAATGAAGTATGTTTAGAAGAGTTCGTGTTCGAAGAGTTGGCTGTTCTTTGTTCACCATCTCCTGTATTATCCATAACTTTTGCTGAAGACATTTTTAATGAGACTAAATCTAAGGCGAAACTATCAAATCAATTTTAGAAAGAATTACTTTTTCAGCTGACCCTGATCATTCTGGTTTGGGGCAAATTTGTCCAGTAAAGTAGTGAGACAATGTTTAAATATCAGAGAGGGAATTTTGAGACAGATAATAATTTTCTGAGTTTGGCACAGGTCAAGAGCCTTGAAATTCACAGATACTGTACGTCAGTTCATTCATGCTGTGAGTAATAACATAAATCAGGGTTAAGCCTTACGGGGGGCCGAGTTCTGTCCCTACATGTTCTTCCATCTGTAGAGGACAGTAGAATACAATTTCAATAGACACGCATTCTTCTGATATCCTAATTAAACCCCTAAGTCTTTCCAATAAGCTGCCAATCCTATTGCATATTTATTTTTGCCATAGTGCCAAACTCACAAGGTGCATCTTTTACTGTTCGATATTCCCTGAAGGCAATAAATGATATTTTTATACTATATGGCACTGTCCTTGGCTGATTAAGACCTGGTTGAGGTGCAATGTTTTTAGTTCTGACCAAGAGCTTTCAACAAATAGGTAATTGCTTCAAGAGTTTTGTTAAGCTGATGTTACTGCAGGATTCCTGGCTATTGAAAAAGTACAACGAAGTAAATAAATGAAAAAAAAAATGGCAAATGATCCTGTATGGGCACAATGCTGATAGGAAGCCTAAAGCTCTCATCCAAGTTTTCTTTACAGAAAATCTGAAATAATTATTTTAATAATTATTAAAATCGTCTGTCCCAGATAGACAGCTACACAACTTGGATCAGAACCTAGCTTTGGATATTCCACTGGTTTCTCCACTTGGTTCACATAGGGAGTTGGTAATTTCTTCTCTTCTTTTTCAAGTAGAAATGTTGTTTTTTCACTCTGAATAAATGGATTGAGGATTTGTCAGGCCAATTTTCCAGCTTTCTTTCAAGAAATTCACAAACTTTTAAAATGTCATATTGCTTTTATGTGCTAAAATGTCTTAAAGCATTACCTAGGGCAAGGATGCATGTTATTTATGACTTTCCTGTGTACTTTGGCTTCAAATATTTAAATATACTAATTATTGGAAGAAATAGACAGCTGTGGTCTCTGAAGGACTTGAAATATCAAGGAAAATTTATAGGTTAGCAATCTTAGTGTGGTGACAATGAGCCCCAGATAATTATAGACCAATTTATGAGCTAGTTATACAGGCTGAAAATTCTGCCTTTTAGAACAGAATTTTGGACAGACTCGGGCATACAGGAATCTTCTATTACCTACTCATATCTTGTTTGTCACTGTGTTATTCCCCATGTTAGGAGAAATAGGAGAGAACAGAATTTCTCCTGTCAACATTTCCAGGACTGCCTCTGGAAAAAGCAGAGCAGCAGTGGCCCAGTTCTCTTCCACAGAGGGTTTCCTGTTTCTCCAGCAGAGGAGCTGGAGAGGACATTGCCGTCCTGCTGAGCTGGAAGTGGGTGAGGGACACAGGATGAATGTCACCACACTGTCAATGTAGTTGAACTGCAGGAGTTCCCCCCCCCCCTTAATGCAATGCCATAATTTTCTTTACATTTTCCAGACTTCTCATATAGTGGCCGCCATATTCAATAGACAATTTGAATATGGATTGTTCCATAATTGAAGCTAAGCTAGGACACTAATTAATCCCTTTTCTGCAGTCCTGTAATGAGTTGGCTGGCTTACAAATACCACTGACCTCTAATGGATGGGAGCAGAAGTGTTCAGTCATTTGTCATGTCTCACAGGGTACAGCTCATGCCCAATCTGCTTTAAGTTGAATGGTAAGGGCTTGTGCTTTTGGGTCAGGAGGATGTAATTTCAAGCCCAGATGCTGCCAGGAATTTCTGAGTGGTTGTGGTCTCCAGCTCAAGATTAGGGTGTCATTAGTGAGCACAAATGAGTGAGCAGCTACTCAGAGGAATGAGTTAATGCTTTGCTTGCCACTGTAAAGAAAGTTTGCAGTCTGTCCCCAGTAAAGAATGGGAAGCTGTAGGTGGTGAGAAATTTGTTATACTAGATAAACAGAACATTTCAGAGCTATTATGAAAGTTGAGGTTTTTGGTGAGCAGAGCTCTTTATTGTGTCTTTTTTCGTTGTGGGCTAGCTAGCAGTGATTCATGGAATATTACTGTACATCTGATTTTAGTAGTTGCCCATTACATCATGTTAACATATTTCAGTAAGTGATCAATTCAGATTTTGGTATGCTGCTTTAATTCAGGCTTCATTCCTTGCCTGGTATTTATTTTTAGAGGCATGTTGTCCATCTTTGTCTGAGATCATACTGCCCTTTTTGCAGTAAACATTTTAGGATAAAATGCTTAATAAGATTTGCATTTAAAAAATGAACTGAAAGAACTGGACACCCTCCAGCGAGAAACAAGTAATTATATCATTTGTATTGCAAAACAGGAGCAGCTATAAAACATCAGTGTACTTTTCAAGATTGATATTCTTGAGGAGCATTACATTACATGCAAAATAACAGGCAAGGCAGAGGGGAGAAGCCCTTTCTTGTGGAAGCAACCCACAGACTCAAGGCAGAGGCATGGGGTTTCTTCTGTGTTCTCTTTAATCAAGACTTATGAATTTACCGCTTCTAGTTTTTGCCTTTTACTTCCAGGGTATGCTGGTTGGAAAAGCTAGTGAGTGACACATTTATAGATTTGGTTGTAATCAGAACAATTTTTTGGTAGATTCACTTCAGAAAACCATCCAAGTGTTGCCTAACACATTCAAAAGTCTTTTGTCTGGGTAGTTTATTTTAGATTTCTTCTCTCCACCCCTGCTGAATCGTGAGCCAGTGAAAGTTTTGTCTGCAGAGCCGTGCAGAAATGGGTATAAATAAGGTAGATTTTTTGATGTTGGTTAATAGGGCAAGAAATATTTCACGTAGCATGGATGCTCCTGGCCTTAAGACCTCTTGTTCCTAGTAAATGTACAGGAGTTGTTCTTGCTGTTTGGATGACTAAACCAGTTAAAATAGTCTTCAGGCAAAGCACTGTCTGTGCTCAACCCCGTGTGACGTTTTGTGCATCTCAAATGGAAATGCTCGTCAGTTTTCCAAGTGCTTGTGAATAATATGTAATCTCATGAACCAGTATCATGGGTTTGGCATTATAATAATGAGAATATTCCCAAATCATTGTTTGCTGGCTTGTTTAATTATTCAGTGACTTCTACCCTGAATACAGACCATTTGTAAAAGGCTTTTAGGTGAATATTTGTTAATTAATAGGTTAATTAAATCTGCATCTCTGTACAGACTTGATTACTGTTTGCTTTGCATTTTTCTAAAGCTTTTTGAGCTTTTAGTTTTCTGTGTAGCGAACTTTACCTTAGTGTTGGTCAATCTGTTCTCGTATTGGCAGAAGGGGATTTTCATTGATTGTTTTCTCCGTATTTGCCTTTTTTCCTCCCTCTCTAAACCCTAGTGCTGTAATACAGAAGATTTATTGTCAATGATTTATTAAAATGTAATTCTAAGGTGACTTCTTATCGTGAAAGTAATCTGCAGGCTATCTTTGTTTAAACTTGCAACCCGCTTTGTCAAAGAAAACAGCCTATGAAATTTTCATTATAATAGACAGGTTTTTATAATGAACTGGGAGAAAGCCATTATGACCAAAAAGCAAATTGTTAGGAAACTTATGCATTGAAACAATATGCTCATTAATTGTAATTTTTTTTGGGAGGGTGAACAATTGTGTTTAATGGTTACATTTTTCAGGCTTATAAATTAATTTGAATTACCCAATATCACTTAATTTTTCCCTAGGAAAGCTTCTGCTTGCCCGAGCAATATTATAACTGCTAATTCAATTACACTGAAATTGTTTAATAGAAAATATAATTGCTTATTCATACAGAATACCCATTAAAGAAGTGCAAAGGCCTATACCCCAGGGTTGCTCCATATTAGTACTTTGGGAATTCAGAGGGGATTGCTGGGTAGGGAAGGTGCTGACTGATCTTTAATTGTTCATCACCTGCCTCCAAAATAATATGAATGGACCCAAACTAAATGACCACTCATTACAAGTTTCAATTTAGGAGCTTGGCTGAGGTCAGCAGATTGCTTATGCTGATCGCAATGATTTGAAGTTGTGATTACCATAAGCAATTTAAATTTTATTGATCTTCCTTTCTGAAAGTTGTAATTGAGCATAGATGTTGGACCCGTAGCTCTCCAAACTAAATTGTGCTCTGAAGCCCTTGCTGGATTACTGCAAGAATCAATAAGCAGTCAGTCACATTAACAATGAAATGGCTCCATTAACATACAGTGCTACTGGTGAAACTTTATTTAGGAGGGGTGTTAGTTCACTTCATTGTTTTATCAATGAATTTCAGTTGTACGGGGAAAAGTATAGCTTGTGTACACCTAATGAGCTTGCATAATGATAATCTTATATGCTTTAACTATGAGTCTTTTTATGGGAAAGAAAGATTATTTTTTTTCTGTGACAGATTTGCTTTATTATGAACAGAGGAACTATGGAGCTGGAATTACAATTTGTTAACTGTGATGCACTGAAATAACTTCGTGCCAAAGAGTTTTCTACTGTGACATATGTTCACTATTAGTGGGTTTCACACAAAAGGTCATGTCTCAAATGAGAACACAGACACGTAGTGAGTTTGTAATTTATATATATTTGGAACTTCCAAGTGGAGTTTAGTGATCAGCCTCCTGAACAGCCTGCAAGTTTTCTGCACCTCTGTGGCGCTGCTGAGGAGGTTTGAACAGTGACCAGGGAAGGGCTGGTTGTTCCTGCACAATGCAGACAGCAGGAACAGCACAGGAGGGGTGAGAGCGAGAGGGATACAGACCTGTCTGGGTGGTGTGGAAAAATTGTTTCCCGTGACTCGCAAGTGACTCAAAATTTTGGAAAGAGGATACACAAACTGGGCAGTTTGAAGTATAGCATGGCAGGAAAGACAGAAATATTAGACTAAATGTCTCATGTATCTCTTTGATTTATCTCTGCTTTTTCTATACCTGCTGTTTTAGTTTGTCATGACTTTGAACTCTTCTTGAAATCTGCTGTATTGCAGTACCTTGAAGGCCTCGCTGTCCTCACCTGCCTCGCTTCCCTCCAAGATAGGTTTTAAATGGGCTATGAACCAATATTTGTTGACTTATTTGGCAGTGGTGTGGTGCTAATTGAGTAGATTTAATTGAGTGAACTTGGTTTTGGAAAGCACTGTCTTTGTGTTCATCAGAATGGTAGTGGAAGATCCATTTCATGTTCATAAATTATTTATATTTGTACATTTTTTTCTACATGAGGGATTGTTGATTTCATATCAACCCAGACAGTTCTCCTGGCAACTCATTCATGAAGAAATGACAGCCACTGGCAGTATACTGGAGCTAGTTTAGCACTGGTGAAACCCACCCTTAATCCTTGTAGAACAAAAACTGTTATTTCAGTATGTCAGTACCACAGAATTTGTGGTCTCATAATCACTACACAGTCAAAATACCTGATATATGTCTATAAAGACCTGTCACAACTATGTTTGGAATTAAGGCTCATTGCTTAAAATTTAGCAGTAGATCAGCTTTTGTAGTCTAGGACATATCCTTTGGATCAGGTTGGTCCCCTGAAGGCTGCAGGCATCCCACAGTGAAGAGCATATGCAGCCATTTTCTAGGAAAATGAACTTTTTTGTAAGCTGGTTTTTAGTGCAGGACAGTTCAACCAGTTCTTTGTAGCTGCAACAACAGAAGCAATTATCTGGTCTGTCCTATGGGTGTAAAAGTACTCCATGATATTTTTGCTGCCTCCTCAGGGATTTATCTTCTCTGGGTTTTCTGCCACAGCTCACTGAGATGATAAAGGTTTTTTTACCTTAGGTCTTGATTTCTCAGGGGTTGAAAGTAAGGCATGTGCACTGTGATGCAGTGATCCAGGTCTTGGAGTTCCTACCTCACTCAGCAGTTCAATTGGCATGGTTTGTGTGTGGTTCTTTCTCGGGCCCACAACTGCTTTATGAAACTCATGCAGAGGATGAATCGGGCAATGTGTAAATCCTTTGTCATTCCTTCAGCTGAGGCAGTGTTGTTATCCTGGGGAAATCATGTGTAAGTGAAGTATATGATACTTACATGTAATTTCTGTACCAGCTTCTGACACAGAGCAGACACAGACCAACGTGTGATGTGGCATTGATTCACAAAAAGCTAAATCTGTATGGTCACTTTCAAGTATAGCAGCATGTTTACAACTCCAAGTTGCTCTAAGAAGAGACGTAGCTTATCTTTATGTAGGAAACATCAGCAAGAGAAATGTACAGTGAAAGCTGTCTCGTGGAACTTGCAGTTCTTCAGATGAGAAATTATACTAATTAGGAGAGGACTTAAGTTATTTTATAAATGATAAGATCACTTGAAAAACTGATAATCAGATACATACTCAATTTCCAAAAGACATTTTTGAATATAGTGTTCTACTGCTAATATATTTATTGCAAGAAATCTGAGAAAAACATGTCTGATCTATATCCTATATGAAATGTCATGCATCAAGAAAATTCCACATGTGCTGTCTAAGTGTTATAGTGAAAGGTTGAAGAGTTCTCTGTCATGATAATCTGATTATGAGATACTACATATTAAACTACATTGAGGAAAGAACACTCTTATAAGGCTTGGCATGCTAATCTCTCTATAATTTCTTTTATGTTAAAGAGCTCTGGTTTTCAGGTCACTTCTGATAGGATATCTAACCAACAAAATAAAATAAAATATCATTTAATTGAGGGCCCTTTACGCTGAAAAACAATTAAATTTTTAGATCTATTTAATTTTAACTTACTTTAAGCACCATCATGAACATCTGCCACCTGGCATAGATATTGGTTCATATGGCAGGTGGGAAGATGAGATTTATTTAAAAGTTCTTTGTCTTTGATACTTTTCCCTGCTGTATTTTCCAGTGGAGTGATTTGAAACTGATGGCATTTAAATAACCATTTATTTCCATAATAGAAGAATACAGTTAAAAATACATAGAGAAATGGCTGTCATTCCAAGATCAGAATACAGCAGAAGGTATAATGGAGCAAACCATCTTCAGTCTAGTTTGGCCTCCAGCCATAACATTGGCCAGCACTTTGATCATTCAGGAGAAAATAGAATTCATTCCACCTCTTTTCTGTGCATATATGTAATGCATAAATTGATTAATTTATTAACCTGGACAAAAACAAGTTCTCTTTTTCCCTTTGCAGATAGTGCTTAGGTCTGTGAGTTGATGGTATTTAGTTTTTAACTCAGCCACAAAATCCAAATGAGCTTTGTGCCTTTCTCTGAAAAACACAGTTTGCATGTGGAACCTCCTCCCCGTGAGCTGCAACCCGTGCTGTTCCATATATGCTCTCCCTTACAGACTTGTGTACTTTTTTAATAGGACAGGAATTCCAAATCAATTTAGGAAGATTAAGCCTTTCCCTTGATAATTTGCAGCAGTGTTGCAAAGTAAGCATAAGAGGTGGGGATAGAAACTAAAGGGAAGACAAGTTCTTCTGCTCATTTTTTCCTGCCTTGGCTTCCTTCATATTATTGCACCATTTTTGTGTGGTCTTTTATGGACAAAGAAAGTAAAGTATTTCCTCTTGTCCTTCTCACGAGCCTTTTGACCTCTGTAATGGAATCATCTCATAGGATCATTTGTTCTTGCAAAATTTGAAACATCTTGAGAAAATGACCTCATCTGAACAGTTTAACCTGCAGAATTCTTGCTTTCTCCATTAAGGTCCATATGAGCTTAAAGCAGAACTGAGGCCCTACAACGAGAGTGAAGAAAATTTGCAAAAAGCTCTGAGTGCACTATTAGCAAGTATAAATTTACAAAGCATTGCTTTAAATGCAACACTTGGTTCTTGTGCCAGTAATTTCCCCACAGCTGAGTCTGACTGCAAAGCAGTGTTTTATATCTGATTCATTTTGTTCCCTCTTACATTCAAGGTGGTCCTAAGAGTCCTTCCAAGTATTGAGGGGAGGAGTGGGAGTGAAGAGACCAAGGAATGTGTTGTAATTCTGTGCATTTCAGACAGTTTACTTGTCTTAACTATTTAATCAGGTGGTTTTAATCTCCACTCTGCCTGTACTACCATTCCTTGAATATTCCTGTGATTCTATTCATTTGCTGACCAGGAATTTCAAGCAAGCAAAACATGTACATATATAATAGCAAATGTTTTTGAACAGCAAATTGCGAAGTTGGCGACACGAAAATTTTCAGTCGAGTTTCTGGTCTCTGAGGTCTCCAACATCTATTTTGAGTGCACATAATATCCATTGTGACTAATTCAGACATTAAAACTTGCCAGAATTATTGGGAAACTAATTTTGAGCAAGGACTACATCTGAGGAGAAGTAAAATAATATTTAAATGGAGGATTCACTTTAGGTTCAGCTAGCACTGTTTGTCCTGTTCTATTCTTTTTCTCCCCCTTCGCTGACAAAACCAAAACTGAATATAAGTCATTGCCTTATATTATCATTCAAGATTCCTGATTGCTCGTTCTTTTAACTTCATTTTTAACTGCTGAGGGAACTGGGCAGATCTACTCATTATGGCATTCAAATCACTTCTCCAACATCTTCCTCAGAGGTTTCAATAGCATCCCTTGTCCATGGACCTCATTCCTGGACCATCAGTATGTGAACCCAGATTTGTTTTGGCCAGCAGCTGTAAGCTTGCCATGCTTCATCTCCTCTCTGCTTTCCCTTCAGAGTCAGAACTGTAATGTCCCACAACTAAAAATCATTTTAACATGAACCCTTGTCAAATTTAACTAATTTGATCAATTTTTTTTCTTTTGTTTTGTTTGAATCCTTAGTAAATATCAGAGGCAGACCAGGGAAAAGCCAAGTTTCATACTCATTTGGGAAGAAAGTAACATGGAGGCTTTTGTATGCAGCCTTTTGGACATTCAGGTTTAGTTCTCTCCTCTGCTTCTACTTTTATTACAGAAGCTAATTAGTCAAAGCTACATGTTCAAATGTTCAAATTCAGCCACTGCAATGGCAGCTAGGCTATTTGACTGATTTTGGGAATTGAATTTGGAAATAATGTACCCCACTTTGTGGGGTACATCCCTCTGGCCCCTATTTTCAGATCGATTTCCTTATTTGGCTCCTGCTGATCTCATTTAACTTTTATGCCTTGGTCACTTACTTGTGTTATGTTGCAAGAATGTGCTTTAAATCAAGCTAGATGAGGATTTTTTTCTTAGAATAGAATAAAAATGTGCATCTAAATAATCGAGAGCACTGATGGTGCATATGGAATGCTTAAGATGCTCTGTATTTTGGATAGTAGGTTCATTTTTAATATTGCTTTTAGTATAACCCATAGTACTTGTCTCATTTTATTGACCCAACCATGATCATGTATGTTCTTGAACTTTATTTAAAGATTTGAACTCATCGGAGGTCAGAGGGTTTTTTTTTTCTTTGCTATTACAAGTATTTGAAAACATTTCTATTTTAAATTTAAGACTAACTTTTTTTTTTTTTTGTGCCTGCAGTGATTTAATGTTATTAGGATATATATTTCTGAGAGCAAAAATCCATTTTCTTTGTTTTTCTTTCCATCCAGGTAGAAATTTGTGAACTTGTTGCAGTATTTTCTATTACAGTATTCATAGTGCCTGGTTTATACATGGAAATATTAAAATACATAATTGCTAAAATAGTCTATTTTATGTGGCAAAATAATCTTGTGCCTGTATAAAAATAACTGTGAATAACCTTATGAGAAAGCACTTGATCATTTGTTAGATAAATAATAGCGTGTGAGATATTAGATCATTAATACATAGATATCAAAATCTGGACTGGAAAGCCTGAGATTGCTCTAAAAAACCCCACTTTCAGTTGGTGTAAATTATTGGAAGTGCTTTTATTTCCCTGTGTGGCTCAAGATGCACAGTTTGGTGTTTTTAGCTCAGTAGCAGGCTGGGAATGCAGTGAGAGCCTTTGGAAGGCGCAGTGAGGATGATTCCCACTCTTGTCTTCAGCCTCAGGGGCTGCATGTCCTGGAGGTGAAATTGCCACTGTTAGTGGGGTCCTTGTGTGTCCCCTCCTGTTTTACACTCTTGGGGACTCTGGAGTAGACCCCAGGATGCGGGGGGGGGAAAAATGAGGAGGATGGAAAATCAAGGAACCAAGAGAACTTTGGAGAGCAGCTGATTGAGAGGATACGACAGGATCTAAAAGACAAAGAGGATGATGAAGTAGAATGGAAATACAATTTCTTCCATAGTGCAGATCATATCTTAGTGGAGATATTAGTTCTGATTTTCCCCTGACTCCACGGGGTATAACTGGTGTACACACTGTGACGGATTTTGCATGCAATTGTGCTAATTTGTGCCCTTTGACGATATGGAACAGAATTTTGGGGCTCATGAAATAGGCCTAATAACCTATTTGCTGTCCTTTTGTATAACAGTGGTCCTTTGAAGATTCATCTTCGTGACTCTTGTCCTAACTGCTTTTTAAAATCTTGTTCTGATGAAGTTCTTCAACAGCTTTGGCAACAGCTGGAATTAACCAAAAAATGGTAAATGCTTTGGCCATGTTTATTGTGAAGCACTGCTTTGGCAATGGTTTCCAGAACATTACAGTGATTATTACAACCACAAAACTCCTGTTTTATGGGTTCTGTTAATTTACCTACTCACTAGGCTGTCCTTCCATAACTTAGATTATTTTCCCCCTTTACATTTCCAAGTCCTAAAATAAGTATTTTGCACTCATCTCTTTTGCTGAACATCTCTTTTTCTTATAGATGTAAAAATACTTATTCACAGCATTATTTCAGATAGTGAGATGCAAGTTGTGTTGAAGCAACTTCTAGTAAGTCAGCTATCTCAAATATACCTGGATGCCTTACATAATTAGATAGCTCTAAGTGAATATTATTTCTTCATTTTAATATTGCAACAACCTGACCGCCTGGAGAACAAGAAAATAAGCTTGGAAAGCTCAGGTTTTAAATAATAAGTAAAGCTGAGAATTTACTCATTAGGAAGTTTCTAAATCAAAATGAACACTTTTTCTTAGGAACTCAGGAGAAGGAAGCACTATCTTCTTTTAGGTAATAAAGAAATTGTTTTCTTTTTGTCCAGGAATTTTCTGAGAAATTAAGATTACTTTTTTTTCAAGTACCTTTTACAATACTCATATGCAAAGGTGCCTCTCCTCAGTTTTCTCCTGTGATGCTTAAGTAGCTTGGTGATTCCTGTAACACAGAACAAATTTAGCTGCTCTCCCTTCCTAGCTGCGCCTTTGAGGAGCACACCAGCCATGGAAGGCCTGCTAAGGCACTTTCTTATGGAAACAGATGGCATCCATTGTTCCTCTAGGACAAAAGATGAAAAGAAAAATGTCTGTCTGAGTTAGATTACATTCCAGAGATCTGACCCAGCTGGGCAGGGCTGTCAGAGTGACCATGATGCAAAATCACTTTGTGCTCCAGTAACAGGATTCTCCAAGAGATACCTTGTGAAAAGGAGTGTTGTGTTGGACCAGATGGTGGGCCTGGATTCCCATTGTTCCTCTTGGCAGATTTCTATACTGCTTTATACTTTCTCTCAGCATTGCCTAATACTTAGATTCACTTAACTCTGATGGAGAAAATTTGAAAGGCGAGCATAAAGAAGCTACGGAACACCTGTTTGTCTCTGAAGTGTGTGTGTGCACATTAAGGGTGGTATTAAAGGTGTGCTAAACAGGTTTTTATCTTGTTTACTTTTTTAATTTTTTTTTAGTTTTTTTAACATTTTACATGCAAGCTGGCATGATTGGGCTAAGAGTGAAATGAACATAAGTATGATAAATGATAAAGTGCTTCTGGGAGTAAATATACCACTCAGAGCATTGCTAATCAAGCAGTGCAGCCAGCTAATGCTGTCTAAGAGCAAGCACCTCAAAAAGTTCCTAAATTTGAAACATTGAAGGCTGGCATTTAGCTTGAGTAGCTTCTGCTTTAAGATCAAACTGCTGCACCAGGGGGGAATCACAGTAGCAAAAATGAAACCTTGCAAGGGGCAGTGGACTGAAGTGTTAAATGACCAACAAGATTAAAGGGAAACAAGAACTAAAAATGGAATTTGCTACTTGGTACGTACTGCCTGAGAGTTTGGGCAGTAAATGGAATTAGTGACAGGCAAGGATGAACTCTGTCCAGCATAGGTTTGTAATGGACGTGTAACCCTTGCTGTCCACTGAGCTGACTCAGGAGCAGCTTTGTCGCAGCTGTATCCTTGGAGGCCATTTGAGAAATTTGGTAGCCCAGGTGCCTAAAGGACTTTGCTTTGGCACATGAAAGCAGGCATTGCATTGATTTTTGAGAGAGCAGCATATGTTCTGCTCATAAATTTCATCTGCCACCCACTCTTCGGGAGTGTAACACTGCCCACATTTCTTGCCTGAATGACTTGGAATATATATTTTTATTTCCAACTGTTACTCAAAATTAGAACCATCTAAGCTATGGTGGGTCAGGCGAATCAAGCAGGAGGGCTGCTCTGTCTTTTAAAGGAGCATGAAAATTACTCCTTTTGCAGGAGTAAACTGTACATAACTTTATAATGTGTTTTGAGTGACCATTAAGGAATGATTTGACAGTATTTATGCAGAAACTTTGCAGTTATTGTATGTGTTTGTCAATGTTTACAACATTGAACGTAAGAAGTTGCAAATGTGACCGTGAACCCATCTAACTCTTTCAGAAAATGTTTGAATTTTACCTGGTCTTTATTCAGCCTCCCTGAATCTTGTGAATCAGCTGTTTCGTAACTCCAGGGATGACAGGAGCTCCTCAGGGTGTCCTGGCTGATCCTGCTGTGTGGCCTGGAAGCCAACAGGATAGCAAGCATTAATCCAGATGTGATTGCACTGGGTCTAAATTATGAGCTTTCTCATTTTCATCTGTATTTCTTATTCAGGGAAGTGCTTGTATAGTTTTGTGTTTTGTCGCCTCTCCTAAGGACATCCTCGTGGTCATCTGCAGTGTTAAGCCCTCTTCTTTCCCTCTCCTTGGGCTTGCCTTCCTTGAGGACTTGTCCTGAGGTAGAGCTGCATGGGTGAGGCAGCTTTAAAGCCTCTTTGTACATTTCTGAAGTAAATAAGATTAATCAGCAACTTTTTCAAGAGTCATAGCCTAGTTTGTATGGAGGTTTTGCTTTGAGAAAACTATGAAGTTCAGTCCCCTTAGAATCAGGTTCAAAGAGGGAATTTATACTAGAAACTAGATGGGTTTCTAGTAGTGTTACTGGTTATGTTGTGGACACTGAAAAGTAGAGAAAAACTAGAGACACTGCAACAACGAACTGTTATTGCTACTTCTGCATCTCAAAATGAACAACAGAAGTGTTTTAGTTGGTTTTTTTTTTTTTTTTTTTAATTTCAAGAATTCTTTTTGAAGTTTTTTTTAAAGGAAGTAAGACTAAACTACAGATGAGCTGAGGACCTGGGCGCACTTACCCAAAATACTCTTCCTTCTGAACCTTCCATCGTTAAAACCTCCTAAAATATTTTCTATTAACATGAAGATATTTCAAGCTGGAGCACTGACGTTTTCTAACATTGTCCCTTAGTTAAGTTGAGAAAGTTGCTGCATGTCCAATTACTTCACATAGCATAGGCTGTTAGTGAGAGGGACCAAGATCTGGCAGCTTGTAACTCTGTATTAGCTCAGTTTGCGTTACAGCCAATTGCTGCCTGACCTCTCCACAGTGCAGAGGAAATGCAGTGCCATCTGTATATCTCTTAGTCACATTAAATTATGTCATTTACATTCCTTTGGAATGCAGGGTTTACTTTACGCTTTGCGGCAAAATTAGCAGAAGTAATGAGATATAAGCAGGAGCGCAAAGGTGAAAATCTGTGGGACCTGTTTCTCTTCAGCTCGCTTTGATTCTGCCAGGTGTTGAAATTGGGGAGGGAGGGAGGTTGTTTAAATCTTTGGAGGTGTTAGGCTTGTGTAAATGTTTATAGGTCTTAAACACCCACTGATCTCAGGCAAGTCTTCCATGTGTTTGGTGGTGCAGGATCAAGTCCTTCCTCTTGCTACATTACACCTTGGAAATATGAACAGGAGGAGAGGAGGGGTGAAAAGCACATTGCAGTTTAAAAAAACAAAGTAAGATTTATAAAATATGCAGGGTGTTGATCAAGAAATGTAGTACTTTAAAAAGCAGCTTTGAGTTAGCCCTGCCTGATAAACAAGTCCTTATACAGGACTCTTTAAATTTCGCCATAATTGTGGCATGCTTACACTCTGTGAGCACAGTCCTGAAGATTTTGGTCTAAAAGAAGATGAAAGGAGCCAGGATTTCCCCCCAGAAGGCCTGTTCCAACTCCCATGGAAGTAGATAGAAAAACTGTCACAAATTTGAGTGGAACTGGGTCCTACATTTTCCTGTCTTTAATTTCCACAACTAAACTTCTCTCAAAATATCCACCCATGGAGCCACTGTCGACTGTTCAAATAAAGTATCACTCTGCACTGAATATAAGTTCCATTCCACGTGGAATAGCTTCCAGAAGAAACCACTCTTTTACTGTAGTTTTGTGTAAAATGGAAAGGCAATAAGCCTGTCAATTATTTGGTGGAGTTCATGCAGACTGAAACAGGATCCAGCTGCTCTTTGGACATTTATTGCTTCAGTCTTTTCCTGTTAAATGTCCACTGTCATTTTGGTTTTATATGAAACCCTTGGTTCAAAAATATGATCACAGGCAAGAAGGACTCTTAAAACAAACAAAAAAAAGGCTTTCTATGTGCTAGCTGATGATAAAGCTAGACTATGGCTGGCTTGATAGGCTTAAAGAAATTTTAAATGTTAATTTATGTCCAAAATATTTATAAGTGGTGAAAATTTATGTCAGTCTTTGACATAACTCATCCTATATTTTGTTTTATAAACATTCAGAAACTGTTCACGAGGAAAGAGGATGTGCACTGTCTCAAGAGCTTTCTGCTTTCCATAAAAGGATCTGCTACATGCATGTTATACAGAGCTGTTGTATATCACTTTAGTCTTACAGAGATGTGTATACATGGAAAGGCCAAGGATGAAATCCTCGAATTCAATAGGAAAACTCTTATTGATTTAATTGGAACAAAGATTTCACCTCGAATCCTCAAATGCTGAGAGCTAGCAAAACTTTATTGAAGATTATGAACAAAGCTGAAGGATGCTCTAGTTGGATTACAGCTGAGGATCTGGTCCTCAGAATGCATCTTTTTCTTTAAAGTAAGAAAGCAGTCAAAAGGAAATATCTTAGAAGACAAGTAAATGATTCAAATTTAGTTTGCAGGTTTGAGCCTGGGCTAAAGAACAGAGCAAAGCCTGTGCTGTGGTGCTCTGCTAGATATTTGTACAGGAGTGATTGTCATTTTAAGTGAATAAAAGAAGGTAAACTTGTGTTCACATCAGATTTATATCCTCTTTTGCAATACATTAACAAATAAAGTGAAAATGTATTTATACCCATTATTTAAGCTGATTTGAAATCCTGATGTATGAACCCACAAATTTATGAATTATACTTGTAAATCAATGTAAATTGCTTGGTCATAGAAATTAGTTACAGAAAGGACTGATTCATTTACCTAGATTATCTCCCTGCCAGTGAAGAATTACTCCTGTTCATTGTAATCTTTTTTAGTCTGAGGTCCAGTGTAATTTTGAAAGACTGAACAACCAGGATTTTTTTATGTCCCTATCAGATGTGGATTTTATTTTTGTTATGTCACGGTAGTCTCAATTGAGAGAGGTGACAAAGGTCTCCAAATCACCTGTAGCATTCAAAACCAGGAAAGAGCAGTACAAGTAGCCATAAAAATACCAAGTTAAAATGTGAGCTACACAGCTAGCATATTTCTTCATGTCCATGGCTGCAGCTCCTCTGTGATGGAAGCCTTTTTATCACTGCTTTCAAAAATTGGATTATTTCCATTTCAGAACTTGAGAAGCAAAGAGTTTAATAAACAGAGGCTAAAGTAGAGCCAAACCTGTAGTCATGGAATGGAAGCATTATTGTCTTGATAGAGCCCTTAATACTAGAGGCATATTTAGTTCAGGTTTATCTCTCTCTCATTTGCAGATTCCATTTCCCAATAGATTTAACTCTGGAGGTTGTGTAGAGGGGTCTGACACCCATCTCTATTTGGCTGCTGAATCTTGCCATTATTAATCCCATGGCATCATGTACTTCTGGAGTCTACTTGAGAGTTGTGTGCAGCAGACTTTGCAGGTAAATGAGCAAGGTGTGAGGCAGACAGGTTCTGCTGTTGTTCCTGGCACTGCCTGAGTGGAGGTTTGTCCTCTGTTTTTGCACCATGGGAAGTTGTGCTCGTTGTGATGAGTTGTGATCACAATATCATGGGATAAATGAAGCAATAACTGGAGAATGTGGAGCTGTTTTTTTCTGTTATCAAACTCTCCTTGATGAGAAGGTTTGTACCCATGTGGTAGCTGTCCAATTTATAAAATGGTCCAGTTTAAATCTCTGAACTGAGCAGGAATGACAAAAGATCTTGTGATTGAGGAAAGGCTGGCTCAGGAGATCCAGGCCCTCCTCCTGGTTCTGGTGCAGCTTGTTTGGGTCTGATTAGAGTTTCCAGAAGTATCCACTGGAGTTCATAGTGCCCTGTCAAGGGGGTTATAAGCCAGAATTTTTGAGAACTGTGGGTACTTATTCTTCCTCTAAATTTGCTGGGTTGAGTTGGTTGGTTGGGTTTTTTTTTTTTATCTAGTGCTCTTCTGAAGTTCTGCCTCTTCTAATATCGTTTAGAAGTGGGGCTCCCAAATAATAGAAGTGACTCTAAAAATTATGTCCTTCACATCTTTCATCCTCATTATTTCCAAATACATGTCATACTTTCATTCAAGGAATATGTAAGGATGACTTAATTCAAGATGGTAAACTGTGTTGAGGTCTTTGGATGGACAGAGAAAAATACCACCTCTTTATCCTCTCTTCCTATTTTTTTTTTTTTTTTTTTTTTTTATTTCTGTATTTGTTAATATGTTGCTTGCTTTTGAACTGATTTTGGCTCTCTGGCTCTTTGGCTCTCTGGGACTATTCCTTTTCTGAGAATTAAGTAATTTGGTAGGAACAAGATGAGCTTAGCAATGCAGATAATTCTTTTATCACAGGCTACTCTACTTTCTTCATCAGTGCATCATTGTTCATTACAATGCTTCATATCTGATTCACTTCTCATTTCAAGTGGCACAAATCAGGAATAAAAGAAGAAATAAATGAATAAATGAAGTCTGTGGTGTAACTCAAGTGAAGTTTGTGGTGTAAGTGAGGATATTCAGCCTTTACCTGTGTTTAGCCTTCCTCTGACATGCAAATTGACTACCTTTTTGCAGTAGCAGCCGTTTAGGAGTAAATTTCCAATGTGCTGTGTGATCATTTGGTATGTAATTAATGTGTGCCATTTTGAAAATGCCAGTGCCCCTTTGAAAGGGTGTGAAGGAAAAAGGGTTACTTCTGTAATGTTACTTGAAAGGCTTCTGTTTATCCAAACCTGGTTGTGTCATGGAGGAAGTGTTCATGCTTGCTGCAGAAAATGGCACACTTGTCTTTGTGACTGATCTGTGGAGCAACTCTTGAATAATGGAAACTTATTTTGTGCATGTAAGAAGGATATATAATCCTCCCCCAGCCCTTTGGAAAAACTAGAAAATTTGGCTTTGCTATTTCTGAATTTAATCTTAATCTTCAGAGCACTAAAACTCTCCAGTGGGGCTAGTGGTTGAACTGAGCTACTGAATATTGCCTGCAGAAATTTATTGCAAGATTGAATAATACAGTGTTTTCTCCATGTTGTTGTAACCCGTTGCGTACCATTAGGATGAAAATTTGGAACTGGAGAGTGGGAGTTGTCATTTTCTTCCTGCACATGGCATTTTCATTTTGGGTGCAACAAAATAATATGTGACCACAGTTCTTCTGTCCCTTTTGTATTTTCCCTTCTTTGGAAAGAAAATATAATTCCTGAGGCAGCAGTGGCTGCAGTTTGGGAAGCAGTTCAGCTACAGTGTTTCATGTTTTCAAATACAAAAACAATTGCTGTGGTTGTAAACAGAATTAATTTCATTACATGGAATGACTCCTTAGACAAGGTTTCAGGCACTTTTCTGACCAAAGGGGAATCTTAATATAAGTTCTGGATAATAAAAGCCTGGAGCTTACTGTTCTTGATAACGATTGTTCACCATTGTCTCTGATATCCTGGACTATCAGAATGGAAAAGAATTTAGAATAGACCATAATTTTATATTTGTCACGATGAAAAGTCAGAGGCCTCCAGGTCTGTTAGCCTCTCAAATGATATTTAGTCAGTATTTTTGCAAATATTGATAATTTGTGTATCCCTGGGAATTATCTGACGTACCTGTGGATTCTTGTACAAGGATTGATAACCTGCCAGGATTAGATATTTTTTGTTAGTACACAGATTTCCAGGGTCTCCATCACATGTTGAGAATTGCTAATTGGTATCTTTGTTATCAGTTGCCATAACAACAATAATCTTTTTGGGTTTTCAAATTAATTTCTGCTATGAGGTGCAGGTCCACTGATGCAGATGCTATCAGTGAGATTTCTGCATGGTGTACAGAGAATTTTCCAGTTCTAGTTGCCTTGGGGTTGATTTAGTTGTTCCTTGGCTTTGAGTGAATTCCTGAAGCAACTGCCTTTCCTTTCAAGAGGAACACCCATGTGCAGATGCAGTCAAAAGATTTAGGTGGGGGAAGACACATCATTTCTCTTTCCTCTGGCATTCTACCAGGGTTTTACATTACTCACTGACTACTGTTCAGGTTCTGATCACAGCAACCAAGTGTTTATGCTCCCCATTTAAGTATTGCACTCTAAATTTGTTCCTCTCAGGTGCATAACAGCTTGATCCTGAGATCCTTTCTGGATCAACTAGATCTCTGTCCACAAAAAAATAATCTCGGAATGTACTCCTAGTTGCATTAATTTAGAGACTTAGCCAGCACACAGGATGGGTATCATGGCAGCTCCTTTTACCCAGCCTAGGCTTTTGGTAGGGTTGCAACACCCCTGACACCACATCACACCCTTAAATCCCAATTGGAGTAGCTGAGGGCTGTGCTGTCCGAGAGCAGCAATGTTGGATTGCACAAAAACCCTCTCTTTGTCACAGTCATTTTCAGTTAATTTATACTTTCTTGAGAGTCCCAGACCAGAAGGATGCATCCAGAAGAATTGTGTCAGAGTGTTGTGTTTATTTACAGGTGCAGAACTTCTCCTGCACATGCGTAGAGGCTCCAGTTTTAGTGTTGAGGCTCCAGTGTTTTGCTGCGCTCTTACCCACTCTGGTCCTACTGATAAATCCTTGTCAAGCACCATTGGGGCTGAGCAGGAGGTAAAGGGGAAAGCCTGACACACACCCTAATATTCTGCCTGTCTTCCAAGGTGTGCATCATGTTCAGGCACCCCAAGAGGATGATGGGGTGTATTCACAGTGGCTGGGAAATGACTAAGTGTTCCATGGTAGAAAGATCCATATAACAGTGGCCTAGGGGTTTATGCATGCAGTACTGACTGATGTGCTTTAATTTCTTTCGTGATTTGTTGAAAGAAAAATATGAAACCATACCTTGTGGTGGACTTAATTTTAAAAAGGGAGGAGTTAAAGTTTGTTCCCTGTGCAAGTAGAAGAGTGTGAAGAATTGTCTGCAAATGAATTTTTTCCACAGAAACCCCACATTCTGAGGTTTGTTTTATCTGGTTTAGGTAAATCGCTGATTTTGGTTTGCGAGTCACACCTGAAATGCAGCAGCTGTTTGTGTCTCCTTTTGATATTTTGTTGAAGCTTTGCTTTAACTTTCATGGCCAGGAGCAAAACAAGAGTCCTTGTGTCAGAAAATAAATTTTATCTTGTTTCCTTTTTGGTATTCTTCTACTTTAGCAATTTAATACTGCAACTGACTGTAGAAAACTTCAGAAACTAGAGATTCTTTCATTTCACTTTTTGAGTAAGTATGTTCGAGTCATGGAAGAAAGTCAGAATTATACAGACAACTGTTTTGCTTTTCATTTACTTTTTCAAAAAGATGCCTTTCCACTCTGCTGTGTATCAGATCCCATTAAAAATGGCTTTAATATTTTTAGCAAAGGATAGATAACATCAAATTTGCCCTGATAAAATAAATTAATATATGAACCCTACCGTATAGATCAGCTTTCTTGAAAAATAGCTTAATGAACCATTTTTTCCCTGCAAGGAGTCTGTTTGTTTTCTTAACCCCCTTCTCCAACTGCAGTTTTAACATGCTTGTGGCTAAATCTGGTATGGGTGGGAAATAACCACTCAGTAACCTTCAGTGGTGTTCAATTTTTAATATAGCTTGGAAAATAAAAAGGGTTTGAATGGCTATAGTAATAATTTTCAGCATTTGCAATGGAGAAGGATCATACACGACCTATATTATTTCACAGAGCACTGCTGCTTTTATTGGTTTTATTTCTTTCCCTTTTGTTCGTTTATGTAGCAACTTTTGCAGGCACTAGTCAAACTCCACTGCAGTTGCTTGGAATTGCCCAATTTTTTTCCTAATTAAAACAAAAATACTCAAAAATACTAAAATCACAGTATTTCCCAGGTTAAATACTCCTAATTTGCTTCATGTATGAGAATGGATTTATATTTTTCTTGGGCTTCTTTTTTCAAACATTCACTAAAATTTTTAAGGGAGCTGTTGAAATACTCCAAAATGGTGCCAGTGAAGCTCAAAGGAACTTTATTTTGCATATCTTGAGGTGGTATTCTTCTGAATGAGTGTGCTGCAGTTCCAATTCTCGGCAGCCAGGATGGTTTTACTGGTTTCTTGCTGGTTCCCCAGGAGCTGGGCAGCATTTCCCAGTTTGGAGGGAGAAGTTTTGGTCCTTAATGTGTCACAGTTCCTATAGGTGTGCACAGCAGCTGGTTTGCTCCTTGCACAGTAACCCTGGCATGCTCTGGTCCCATCACAGGTGCTCTGCCTGCATGACAGAACTGTCTCTGACATCTCTTTTTCTGTGGGAATTTTTCAAGTGAAATGGAGGAAAATCTACTTGCTTTTGAAATAACGTTAATGAAGAAAACAAACAATTTCTGCCATAGTGCACTTTTTCAGATGGGTTCTGTCCTGTGATACTCCTGAGTATAAGAACAACATTTTGTATGAGTACATTGATATTTGTCCAGCACAAACCAGTTCAAGCCACAGCATGCAAGTCACAGTACTTGAGAATAATATTGCAGCTACTTTCGTGAGGAGAAACTTTTGGACAATGAAGTCCTAGAGCTAAAAGGAGGTTTGAAGTGCAGATTTCACATCCAGATTTCACTCCTGGCAAAGTGTGCAGGACTTCTGGCTGATTAATTTAGTCAGAAATAAGAGCCAGCTGCAATACCTGGGTGTACCTTCCTGTTTGTGCTTCAGAGCACATTAATGCAGCAGCAGCAGTGGCCAAATTTCTCAGTGCAGACAAGTCCCTAAGTTATACATTTTTTAATGGGATGCTTTCATTAGTGCCTCAGCTGATATTACTCATAAACCAACCCTTGCGCTACCAGGTTTAATCATTGTCTCCAGGCAGAGGCTTATTAGTGCAAGGTCATTCTATACTTTGTTATTCCGTGTTTTCCCTTAGAGAAAGAGAGCCGTGTCTCCAGAAAAATCACCTACCTCCTGCCTGGCATATCAACATCCACACACTTGCTGCCAGCACAGATGTAATGCCTCTTGGTCAAACCTCATGTTGCACCAAAACAGAGAGTTTATATGAAAAGACAGATAATGAGATCAAGTCCTGGAACCTGTATGTGGGATTTTGTAAGCTGTTTAAAGGAATAATGATAAAACTTCTATTAAAAAAAAAAAGTGAACTGTTTCTTGAAAATATTAAAGCTATCATTGTGAGTTAAATGCTTTTGAAATGCTGGATTGATGACTCTGGAGATCAAAGTCTTACACCTGGCTGAGTTCCTTAGATGTCCCCATGGCCTTGGAGCACCCCGCAGTCTAACCCTCAGGGGTGGGGAGGTGCTCTGATTCCTCTGCTGCCATGAAGGAGCTGAGGTGCAAAAAGGCAAAAAGACACATTTAAGCTCACATTAGAAGTCTGTGCTGAAGCAGGGATTTCAGAGCAGGCATCTGATCTCCTTAGGTAGCAATCCAAATGGGAGCTGTCACCTCGCTCCTGCAGCAAAGGTAATGACAGGAAGTCTCTGATCAAACAGGGTGGGAGATTTCCCAGCTCGGTGAAGTCCCTGGCCTTTCAGGTGGGAAACAATGGGAAAACTGAGTCAAGACAAAGCAATGTGAGGTGCCTGACACCAGTCTGTAGCAACTGGGCTGTGATCTAACAAGATCATTTGTTGTAGAACAGTGAATAATGGCACTTACCATGGTAATTTTTACAGTTCTTTGCCATGCAGCCATTCCTTGCTTTGGAGCGTATTTCTATTTGATCTCAAAATAGTTTGAAAATTATGGAAAAATTAGGGAAAAATGTCTGCTGCAAGGCTGCTCTCAACACTTACTATGGGAATGTTTTAGCTTAAAATTAGCCATTTGTATAGCAACATGCTGGTCCTCCTGGAATTTTTCCTTTTCCTCCTGCCTCCTTCTCCAGGCTCCACAGCAGCTCACAGACAGGGTTTCTTGGTCACTTCTTGGTGACTTACTGGACAAGGAACTAAGATTACAGACCTCTGTGTTCATTGCTCTCCATCTTTTAACTCTTGCAGAATCCTGCAGGTTGTATTAGGAGGACTCCAGATTCAGAATCTGTCTGACATATCAAAGATTTCTGCATGATAGAAAGTGTAGTTCTTTGATCGTATTCATATTGCTTTCTTAATTTACATCAGTAGGAAATCCAGGCCAATTATTTTCCTGTCTTTGTGCACACTCTTTAACCCCAGACAATAATAGGTAATATTTAAAAATTAAGCATAATTAATCTATCATATATATGGCCAAGCAAATTAGAGAGGTCTGAACTAATAATGTGAATCACACATTTAAAAATAAATAAATAAAAGTAGTATAGGCAGAAAAGCAGCCAAGCATATGGTTTCACCATATGCTGAAGCATACTTACTGTCCCTTATATCCTGTATTCCCTGTGAAAGCTATGTATACATAATCACTGACAAAAAAAACCCCAAAAAACAACCCTACATAAAAGAACTTCAAAGCTACACGATCAAGTGCTCTGTATTTGGACTGTGTGAAAATTCATGCAGTCATAATTTTTCTAATACAAGCCGAAATTTCTCTAATAAAGGGATGTTGCAAAGAAAAGTTTTTTTCTGGGTTTCATCATGTGAGTTTTTGCATGGAAGCTCTTTCTCCTTCAGTGGAGGTGATGTATTGTAGTCACTGAATGAATATGAATATTCACATGAAGGCATTGATCCATATCTTAAAGATGTGACTTAAGCACCATCTTCTCCTTTATTCACTGGGGAGGTAGTTCTGGATTGCTTAACATCTGTATCTGATATCCTGTAGATGTTTTGGGGACAATATTTCCAGGAAATACACCACTTACTATCGTGGCTTTAAGGTCTGGGTTCAACTTTTTCTGCTCTATTGATAGAAAGAAAACAAAGTGATCAAGCAGTATTCACATACCAATGAGACTGGTTGAAAAATTTCAAAACCCTTTTCTTTCATTGAAAACCAGATTTTTCTTCAAAATGCTAATCACTTTTCTCTTTACTGCAAGGGAAAAAAAAAAAATCTTTCAATTGCATTTTCCACTCAGAGACCTTGAGGTAAGCTTTTCATTCCAGCTAAGGTAGAAAAGGTCTCTTTTGGGCTTTGCACAGCAACCATACAGCTTTTGGGGCACTGATCCCTTCAGCCAGGAGTGATCCTCATGCTGCAGTACTCTAGTTAGCATCCACAGTCAAATGATCTGGGATGCCCTTTGTTCTGTGCAAAGTGCAGGCATTTTGATACTTTGAACCACTCTGAAATAAAAGGAATTTTGGGAGCAGCAAAGTACTGTAGAGGAAGGTAAATCCATTTTTAAGCAGCTGTGTTTTACAAGAGTGGCCACAGAAATGTTTGCCTTAGGAGATTCTTTATTTCTCCTGTGTTTACCTGGCTGTTTCATTGCCATAATTCACCAAGGCATGACTCAGAAACTCTGTGTGGGTCACTTCAAAAGTAGATACTGCTCATCATTGAAAAAAATGAAAAGGGGAACAAAAACAGAAAAAAGAAAGAGTGGGAAGGAGCAGAAATTTGTTGTGTCGTGAAATAAACAGAATGGAACCAGAATTTGAACAGATGAATTATGTTTTTATGTTCATATCTGCTGTGTATCCATAACAATCCCAGGAGGCTTCACATCAACATTTTGAAATCTTTTTGATAAATGCATTCACGTTCTTACCAAAATTGACTTGTGTTTGGATTTCTCATCTTGTACTCCAATTAGCATTTGAACCCACCACTTTAAGCACATGATAGAGTGATTTCTTGAATGCATATATTTTATTTAAATGTCTCAAATCATTACTGCTGAAGCTACCAAGTGCTATTTTATTTCTAGAGGTTTTCAAGAGATGATTTTATGATTATTTGGCTCACCTTGAACATGTATTTTTTTCTATAATCTGCTTTTGAACTCCCATTTATGTCATTTTAGAAATACAGAAAACATTTGAGATTATGTCAGTGCTAAAGCTACTGAAGTCTTAGGTTGAAACCTAAAGTGGAGCCCATCTTTCAAAGAGGAACAGGTCAAAGGAGTTAATGGCTAATGTGTGACTTAGAGCTAATTTTGAGAAAAGAGTATGGAGTGATGCTGCTATTATTTCCTGATTTTTTTTTTTCTCATTTGCCTTTTTTTTTTTTTTCTGGTCTTGGCTTCTACAAAATGTAAAAGCTCCTTACTAGGAAGACAAATGAAAAGGAAAATGAGCTGAGAGGTGACAACTCCAGTCTGAGAAGTGTACCTGATAGAAATGTACAGCAGTGGCTTAAAAATGATGATCCACATGCAATCATACCCCATGTTCTAAGTGTAAAGTTGTAGGGTTTCTTCTGATTTGTACCTTCTATGTTGAATAAATTGGCTGTTACCATTTCTGTTTCCAGCAACATCAAGAATGTAGTGAACTTGAAAGGCAGGGACTGTTGAAGGCAGGTGAGATGAGATGCCTGTGAGACACAGAGGAACCACAAGTTTGTCAGGTCCCTTTGAACAAAAGTTGGCCACAGTGAGGGACGTGCTCATTTTGGGCCCTGGTCTAGCTCTCTTTGTGCTGGCTCAGGGCTGGAGAGGTGCCACAGGGTTAGGTGTGTGGAATCCACCTCACAAGAAGGATGCAGCATGGTTTTGGCAGGATGATCCCACGCTGTTCCCTTTGGCTGAGGCAGGGGGCAGGGCACTCCACTGTTCTGGCCGATCACAAGCCATTCAAAGCCGTGGTGAATTAGAGAAACCCTTCTGAGCTGTGTTAATTTGTATTGGACTGGGAAAGACACAGATCTAGCATCCAGGAGATGCAAAATGTGACTTTCCCTGCTCCCTCCTCCGTAGTCCTAGTCTGCATCTTGTGACAGCTGAAAGCACCCCAGGAGTCACTGTGGATAAGCTGTTTTATTGCCATGAGACTCTGCAGGATGAAGATCATGACTCGTCCAGTTAGATGCAGAGGACAGTGGACTTCAGCTGTATCATGCTTTCACACTGGCTGGGAGGCTACAGATTCCCTCTGCCTGTGCAATCCACCCTGTGAAAAAGAGAGCATTGCTTGTCTCTAATGTTCTTTGAGATCTGTGCTTCAAAATGACGTATGTCAGTTCTAAATTGCTGTTTCCTGCTTTCACTTGCTGCCCAAGCTTTTCTTTGCATGCAGTATTCAGGCAGCTTCTTGTTTTGGAAAGAATGTGGCTGAGAGGAGCTAGCAATGGATTAGGGTTTAGCAGAACTTTGCTTTGCCACAGGCTCGCTGTGGGACTTGGAGATTTTCATCTCCTCGTGTTTCGGTTCTCCATATGTAAACTAAAGATAATAATGCTCCTCTTGCCTTGATCTTTGTCCTATTTATTTAGTTTATAAACTTCCTGGGGGCAGTCATCATCTCTTAGTGTGTATAATGCCAACCACAGAGAAGCTCAGCTATCATTTAGGGCCTCTATGTACTGCCATAAAATATCCATTAAATAATTATGTTATGGCAGGCATTGCCAAATGATCTTGCCTCCTTAGACTTCTGAAATATTTTTCTGAATGTATACAAAAGGTTCAGTCTCTGACATCTGCAAAGATTTTGGTTTTCTGTGAAAAGTTCTATGTGCAACTGCATTTCCATGTTTAAAATGCAGCCAGCTCTGGGGTCCCAGCACAGGCATCCACCTGCTGAAGCAACTCCAGAGGAGGTTGCTAAGATTGTCAGAGGGATGGAGCACTTCTCCTCCAAGGGAAGGCTGAGAGAATTGGGATTGTTCAGCCTGGAGAAGAGAAGGGCTCCTTCAAGAGAAGAGAAGGGAATTGTGGCCTTCCTTGTACCTAAAGGGAGCCTAAGAGAAGGATGGAGAGACACTTGGAGGGCATGGAGTGACAGGACAAAGGGGATTGGTTTCAGACTGGAAGAGAGTTGTTTTTTATTAGGTATTAGGAAAAATTATTTCATGTGAGGCACTGGAACAGGTTGCCCAGAGAAGTTGTGGATGTCCGTGAATCTTCCAGGCCAGGTTGGGTAGGGGTCTGAGCAACCTGGGTTAGTGGAAAATGTCCCTGCCCATGGAAGTGGGTTGGAACAAGACATTTTTTTATGTCTATTCCAACCCAAACAATTTTTTATAACCCTTCCCTTCTAAGTCCTTTTAATGCTATGACAAGGTTCTGTACATTTAAATATGTGGAAATCCACATTTTCTCTTGGCAAAAAGAAGTTGTCATTGAGATCTACTGGGGAGAATAAAAAATGATCATTCTAAACACACACCCAAGTTCTGGGTAAATATAGTTTCATCAACATATTTTTTAGCACTGGATGGCTCAGAATTTTGAAGGTCTTTCTGTAGCTTATAGTATCCTACCAAAGCAGAAAAGTTGAGGAAAAATTAGGTCCAGATATCTTATAACATTTTCAAATCTTCTGATGAATTTTGAGCTTCTAGCAAAAGTACCCAGTAGACACATTTCTTTGGATTTCTATTTTATGTGAAATCTTTACCCCAGTCCACTGCTCATCTCTGTCCTCTAAAGCCACCGGATTTTATTACATTTTTGATCTCTACTAGATGAACAAGAGGAGATATAGGTGTGAGTGCTAGTCATTCTGATACAAGAAATGCCTGAGAATCAGGCTCAGGGTAATTGTGACACTTCCTTGTTTGTATTTTTTTCCTTAGAGACAAATAAACCCATCTAGATTTAGGTAGAACTTTATCTCTTGTAGTCCAAGTTTAAAACCTGTAAATTAGAGGAAGTATTATCTGAGGACAACAGAAACTGGACTGAAGATGACATTCAAATCTGCCCTTTTTTTCCTTTTTCTCCTTCCTCCCTGCTCAATGAAATTTTCTCTCCCCATTAAAATAAAGCTCCCCTTCCCCTTCCCCTTCCCCTTCCTTCCCCTTCCTCCCCTTCCCCTTCCCCTTCCCTTCCCCTTCCCCTTCCCTTCCCCCCTTCTTCCCCTTCCCCTTCCCCTTCCCCTTCCCTTCCCCTTCCCCTTCCCCTTCCCCTTCCTTCCCCTTCCCCTTCCCCACAGCTCCAATGAAAATGGTTGTCATGATAATCACACCTCTGGGGGATTACAGCATCTGGCTGTGGTTCATAAAATCCCTCAGGACTGACTCCCCCTTTCTCTCCTCCTGCTCTGTTGAAAAAAAGGCAGTTTTTGTGATTGCAATCTACAGATATTCTTTACTTTGAGTTATTTTGTTTCATTTCATCGTGAATTTAAAAGAAATGCAAAGAGTCTTACTCTCATTTTTAAGGTGTTCTGACAGCCTGATGACTTCTGTAAAATATTTCCTGAGCATCCATCCCAGGCTGAGCACCCTGCACCAACGTGAATATTTGAGGTGTGCTCTTGCCTTGCCTTCCCACTTTGATGTGTTTTGCTGGGCAGTCACATTCACATAATTTGAGCACTTCCTTTTTTGATGCATCCTGTGCCACATCTTAGCAATTAAATTGCTTGGCTTATCCTAAATGCACTTCTAAACCTGCCAGTAAGCTCCACAACATCTGTTGCCAACTGTGCACACACCCCAAATCCTGCAGTAATTTGAACGGCATCATCTCCTACTCATACTTTCTCTCAGTTTCTATTAATTGTGAGAGCCTGAAATTAAAAATGACTGCTTGCTTCCAGTTTGTTTGGATTTTAGTACTCGGTATAACCAAAGATAAGACACTTGGAAAAGCAGTGGAATCTGCAGCAGGGGCTGCTGAAGACTTGGATGGCTTTATTTACACATACTTTGCTCTAAATTTAACTCTGAATCTTGACATTTAGGTTGATGAAAGTGTTAACATCTCCAGAAAGATTTTACACAAAATATGGCATATTCAGTGTTTTCTTTGGCATTCCTATTTCTGTGTGAATTTAACTCTTTTTAATGGTAAGATAAAAATAAGAAATGTTTTGCCAGGAAAAAAAAATAGTCAACTGTTTAAAAAATAATTAAAAGCATGCAAATTTAGATTGAAACAACAATGAAAAAATCAAGGGTGAGAGCGAGAGATTCAAAACACAGCATTATTTTCATGCACTTGGTACATTGTAAGTAGTTTGCTGCTTCTGAAATTCCCTAACAAGGTGAGTGAAACTATTCTAAGAACACTATTACCAAGAGACACCTTTGAACTGATCTATCCTGAAGAATAACCCCCAGAAAGATAAGGTGAGGAAGAAGGGAAGAAAAAAAAAAAGGCAAAAAAAAAAAAAAAGCAACAACTTTCATATGTTTGTTGGCCACACAGCACAGCTCCGACTTCTGAACATTTTTCCCCAATTATTTTTGTAAAGTATTGATCGCAATTTAATTTTGCAGTCCCAACATGAGAGGCGCTTCATGCTGAAATGTCTCACAGGAGATTGTAATCAGGGTCTAGCCTGAAGGTGAAGCACTAGTACATAGGTTTTACTCTATTCCTCCACTCTTCATCAGTTCTGGGATTGGAGCAGAGGGCATTCTCAGGCAGATTAATTTTTGACGATGGGATCGATGGAAGATGTTTTTTCCTCCTGACATTGAGTCATCTAATTTGCTGTTTATCTTTGGCTTATTGAGTTTTGAGCATTGTTAAATCATACCTTTCAGCTGTTTAATTTCAGATGTGAATTTTGCATTCCCCTCTTGTACTTTGGCATAACTCTTTTACCTAAAATGAGCAGGGTGATGGGCCTTTTTTGACACCAGGTTACTGTGAGTCTGTTAAGTACTCAAGGTAATGTTATAGTACTTTCTAGCCTTTTTTCTTTGCTCGTGGCCATAGATCAGATCATCTCCAGGGAAATCATTACTTGCCATCATTATTATCGCTAGCACCTTCATCTATTCTCCCTTGTTTCCTGACTCCATTGCTTGATGAAGTGCCTGCTTGTGAGGACACCTTTAACTCAGGTCTTGTAATTAACCCCTTCGTTGCTCATGCTGGTTAATTTTTTTGTTCCTTTCCCCAGTAAGTTGTGATCTATGTGTTTAGCTTTTGGAGCAGGTCATAATAGCAGCACTCTGGAATTGTCTGGGAAGCTCTTGAGGAGACTGGTGGTTTTTTTTCCCCCTTTGATTTTGTTTTAGTATCAAAGCGAACATTGTGCCAAATATATTGCTAATACTAAATAAAAGGCTTTCACTCAAATGAAAATTGACTTTACTTAACCTTTGCTAAAGGGTTATACATTATTGCCTTACATTTCAAGGGGAATCCTCTGACTTTGGCCTGACTCTGAACAGTCTATGAAATAATCTTGCAATTATTAATTTTTACTGACTCAACATATATGCATATAATCACAGAAATTTGCTTATTGTGGTGACCAATAAAAGGTGGTTAAAAGCAATAAAGAATAAGTTACTTGTTATGGAAAGTTGCTGAACATCACACTGGCTTCAGATTGGTAGTAATCAAAAATATTTTCATTTTATGTCGCCATTCTCTTAGACTCAAGGCCAGGAAGGGTTAGCTGGTGTAGTACATGAGGAATCTATTCCTCCTGTTTGTACTGGAATTCAGAGGTCCTCTGTGAACATCTCGTATCACTTCCAACCATGTTCACCTTTTGGGCAGAAAATGACCCATTTCACCTTTGGAAGGCAAAAATCTCAACTCACACTCTTTGACGTTTCATTAGAAAAATTTTTGGCCACTCTATGTGAAAATGTTTTCAACATGCTTTCCTATTTTGCAACTAAACTGACATTTCTTTACTTCAAGGTACTTAAAAGTTAAAGACAAAAGCTTGAGTTGGCCATGGTAATTTCCATATAAAAATAATTAAATACTAATTTGATAAAAATGTAAATATAATTAACTTTCTTTAAATGTTATATTTATGGTGATAAATCGAGTGTTCTGCTTTTCACAGGATCTTTAAATATAAATATACTAATAAATTTTTTTAATCTCTTAAAAAATTTGGTAGGGCAAAAAATTTTGTTAGGGCAATTTGTTTAGAATTTTGTTTAAATTTTTTTTTGTGGGATTTTTTTGTTGTTGCTCTTGGGATCTTGTTTGTGGTTTTGTGGGTTTTTTTGTAAAGAGTGTTGTGTTGGGAAATTAGTCTCTCTCAGTTAGAACAATGTCAGCATTCACAGTTTTGGCTAATCTTTCATTTTCAGGGGTTTAAAAGGCGAGGCTTTTGCATGCCTGCATCACTCCCATTTTTGGTCTATCTCCGAGGGCACCCCAGCGCTTGTTGATTTTTTAAATTTTATTTTTGTTCTTGTTTTATCCCTTAAAAAATTCCAAATCGCACATCTGTTTTTTTCGCAAGAACAATGGCAGCACTCATACCATCAGCTATTCTTGAATTCTCAGTCTTTAAAAAGGCGAGGCTGGTTCCACCTGCATCCCTCCCGCTCCCTCTGCATCCCTGCAGAGCATCCCGCCCCTGGGGCTGGGCTGTGCCAGCAGCTCCTCCCAGGCACCTTTGGCAGCTGCTCGGTGCCAGCAGCTCGGCGCTGGGTGGCGGGGGGGCCAAAGTGGCTGTAATTACTGGCTGCAGGTGGAAATTCTTGCTCCCTTGCCCTGGGGGAGCTGAACCATAGCCATGATTAAAGGTAGTTAGCGATCCCTAATGACTGCAAGCACGCAGAGCTGATAATTGCGACTACTTTTCATTCCGCCACCCGGGAGGACTGACCTACTGCCAGCAATAAACTTTTTTAAGTTTTAGCCTTTGCTTTTCGAAATTCGGTTTTATTGTTATTATTTAATTTTTTTTTCCCCTAATCCTTCTTGACCTTCTTTGGATTTGTGACCGGCCCGGTGACAAAGACTGCTGTAAAGGATCTGAGAACAGCTGGAAAGAGGAGGATACTGGGTACAGAGGAAATCTGATCTAGTATGGTGATTTCCTTTATTCCAGTCTTTGCCAATTGTATCAATTCGTTCATTACTGTGATGTTATCAAACCTGTGAAACTCTTGCTAATGTTACTTTTCACACGCTCAAGTTGATGATGAGCTTATGTACCCTGCTGCTCAGTGGCCTAAATGAACATATTCATAAAATCCACTATAAGAGCTAGTTATTTGATTGTACAGCAAATTAGGATGTTCCTATCCTTAGGCTCTGAGGCTGCCTTCTCTGAAGAGGGAATATGTGCTAGTTCCATCAAATGCCTATCTATTAATCAATTGTATTCACACACAATCCCCTTTGAAGATAGGGATAAAGGGCAGCAGAAAGACACCTTCCCCAAATCTGCAGCAAATGATTTCTGGCACTGTAAACATCCTTTATTTTTCCAGAGGACACATCTGTTCTGGAGGTCTTCTGGCACCTACATAATCCCCGTTTATGGCTGTTGCCACAGAAATGGCAGTCCTTAAAACTCACTGAAATCTTTTTGACTCCACGAAAAGTTAAAGGCTAATTAAGGAAATGCAAACAGGAGCTTCTTCTGAGCCTTCGCTGGCAGCACTGCAGCTTGCAACATGAGTAGCAGAAGTGAACATGCACTTAGTCCCTCTGGCAAAGGAAAAACAAACTAAAAAACGTTATAATCTTTTTGGCATTAAAAAAAATATCCTTTCTTCCCTCCTATATTGTAACACATAACCCCCAAAATCAATAATGCAGAGGCAGTGTTTAAAAAAAAAAAAAGGAAGCACTACAAGATGCTCCAGTCAAAACATTTCTTAACTGGCTCCAGAGGGGCAGAATCATCCCTCGTCCTTTTCAGCTGGAGCAACTCTGACCAAGAGGTGAGGTTTCATCCATGGTAGTGAAGCAAAGCTGGGAAAAAAGGAGTGGAAAGGGGATTTCAAGGTTGAAACGTCTGTACAGCAGATTCCTTTGAGGCAGGCAGAAAGCAATCAGTCAGGAACTTTTGCATGGCTTGTGTTTTTGAGAGAGTAAAACTGATTTCAATACTGGACTACAGATTTGCTCTGCAAATAATTATATATAATCCCGCTGATAGGGAATTTATTTCTTTAATGATGAATTGTGGGATAATCCTGAATATTTGAGGATAAGTCTGCACAACCTGACCCTGGGAGAAGCAGGTGTGTAATAAGGGTTTCCCACGAGTCAGCTTTTCATGGGTATTGACTTTTGAGACTTGAGAGAATCCATTTCACCTCCATGATGATGATGATTTCTCTCTCACCTTTCCTCCCTCATCTGTCTTCTGTTAATTTTTTTTTTGCCTGAAAAAATTTTAGTAGTGATTGGATAATGCAACTGCATATGTAAATCCATTATTACTAGTAAATAGCAGAAATATTAAAATCTGGGGAAAAACAGCCGAGCAATTCCACACACTCCTTTGTCTTTCTTCAGCTCAGGTGATTTGGACAATACAAGACTTTGTTTTTCCACCTGGAAATAAATACAGCACTGGGCTGCGCAGTCTCAGTTTTTAAATGTGAAAATTATGACCATAAAATCTGTGATTTGAAAATGTGTCAGCAGAAAGCAGCAAACGATATGGATACATTCTGCAGGTTACTGCCTTAGGGTCAATTGAAACAAGCAGATCTGTGGGGCACAGCAGTGCAAGGAGCAAGCCAAATGCAGGTGCAAATATGCCTGGGGCTTGTCTAACTCCCATTAAAATAAAAAGTTTGATAGCACTAATCGTTTCTGTCCCTTTGCATCTTGAACAGCCACTGGCATAGCCTCAGCATTTTAACTGTGTGCTGGCAGAATTGTGGGCTTGCTGGGAGAAGACATCAGGAAGGGTGATAAAAGGAAGGGAGAAAGCAGAGGTGCAAACCTGCATGTCCAAGAGAAAGGGTCCAAATGAATATCCAGAGGTCAAAACCAGAACAATTGCAAACCTCTGAGTTTGCACCAGTAACAAATGCTAGCACTTTCAGTTCTTGTGAAGGAAATTTTGAGATGTTGGTGTGCCTACCTGGGCCCAAAGGCTCAAAAACACATCTGAGAAACCATGAGTATCTAAGTGAGATAGAGGAGCAAGGTGGCTGCAGCGCTGGATTTTACCCTTCTCCCCAGCAGCCTGCCCCTCATTTCTGTCTAATGAGACCACAGAGGCCAAAAACCGTAGCAGTGGACAGGGGTGTGCCTGCAGCTGGGAGCCTCATCCCTTCTGCAGTGCTTTCCTGTCAGCTCCTCCTCTGATGCCTTGAAGTGTTCTGGTGGTAGAGGACTGAGGAATAAAGGCAGAGGAATTTCCAACAGACAGCAAAAATGTACTACAGCAACCTGTGCCATGGTTTGGTTGTCAAGTCCTTCTTTTAACTGACTTGCTTCAAAGGGCAAGAGGCTCTAAGACTAGTTAAAGTAAAACTGTTCATTTTTTGTGTTGATTGTGCTTCATTTTTGAATGAGAGTTCTTGCTGGGCTCCTTTGCTGCTTGTTTTGGAATAGATTGTTTTGCTCTTCACAGGTGTGTGGCAATTAGTGATACCTGATGGGCTGAAGTCTTGTTGGAGAGCAAGAGGTGTGAATGCAGGAGAGAAGTCTCCAATGTTCATTTGGCCTTTTTTCAGTGTCTTTAAGAGAGATCAGGGGGAATGATAGCTTAACAGAGTAAGTTTTCAGCTCTCAAATTCTACATTGAAATTGTGGCTGAGGTGCTGAGGGGAAGCCACGGCTTCCAAGTTATTAGAGATCTTCTGTGGCACGGAATGCTTTGACTTGCTCAAAAGATTAGCCAGGGCTGTGGCAAACAATTGCTGTAAAATGGCAGATGGCTGTCTCCTGCTACCCATTATTCTTCCCAGAGGTAAAATCTTTCTCTGCTGCTGCCACCAGCAGCATCTCTTTTGATTTTAGTGAGAATTGACCTGATTTTTGTGGGCCTCGTGTATGATCAAACTTATGTCCCAAGAAAGTCTCTGTAATGGAAAGATTTTTGGTCTGACTTAGTTAATTAATTGTGGACAAGAACAAAGAGAGAGCAAATGTCAGAGTCCTGATTTGGGGTGAGAATGGGGTGGGCATATGGTAGGAAAAATTGAATTTAAACTTCATTTCCTTCAATTTTTTTCAGGGAAATAGCAGAAGTTGCTTTTCTGGGTGATGCTGTGGGTAATACTTGCCTAACAGAACTAAATGATCTCTTTGGGCAGGGTAGAGTGAAAGAGCACATGAACAACATTTGCTGTACTGATTACTCATGTTTCCAACAGCATCAAAACATGTTTGTTCCCAGTGGTCTTTGTCCATAGTAGGTTGGACACAAAGGACACATGACAAGTGTGGCCTGGGCTGGATTTGGTTTGGTTTTGTTTTTGCTGGGGACTATAAGGAAGCAGAGCTATTGCAGGGCTAAAGGTATCATATTTTTAAATCACAGCTGCAACATTTTCTTCCTTGTGAATTTAGCCTGAAATATTTACTCTCTCTCAGGCCTTTCAGATCACATCTCATCCACTTCTGTTTTGTGTAATCAACCAATTAATAATGGCTTGAGAAGCAGGCAGGCCTAATTGGCATATGCTTTGCTGGAGAATAATCACGAGTGTAAAATAAGTTGTAGAGATTGTAATTGTTTTCCTTGCCTTGTTCTTTCTCACTGTGTTAGTCCTTGTAAAAACTGAGGGAAGGATATTCTGGATCAGACCAAAGTTCTTGTCTAGCCAAGTGTCTGTTTCTAACAGGGGCTATTAAAAGGTGGTTTGGAACTGTGATAAGAAAAAGGAAATGCAGAGCAATCTTTTTCCGGGCACTTTCCCATCCATTAGAGATTTTAGAGAATTCCTAAGCTACAATTTGTATATTTTGCTGTTCTCCTGCTTTGGTACTACAGATGCTCAGCTGTTAAAAACCCCACAATTATTAGCCTCACATATCCTGTGAGATAGGAAAGTGGTATATTATGTCCACATTATGGGTTTTGAACTGAGGAGCTGAAAGACTTGAAATGCCACCATCTAAAAATACATTAGAGCTGTCACAGTTTGTTAGCACAATAAAAACTTTGGACCAAACTGATACCCAGCCAGCCCTTAAAAATCCAACCTCTCCATAAACTCCCTGTTACAGTATGACACGACAGGCAAGGGTGACTGCCCCCCTGAAATTTTATGGTACTTCTGTGTTGCTTCACTCTGTCAGTAAATGCCAGCAACATGATGGGCATTATGACTCCAGTTACACAGAGTTGCTTCCAGATGACTTCCAAGGCTCCAAGATCAACATCTTTCAGATTTTTCAGCTGGCCATACAAGACACAACAAAAGGAATTCCCATTTTTTAAGAGGATTTTGAGGGGAAAGGAGAGAAAAAGCCGGTTGCAGTGCTAACAAAATAAACTGGGATGGGAGGCCAAAGCAGAAATTTTTCTTTCTGCTCCAGACTTAGTGGTGATATTTTATTTGGTGATTGAGAGACGTAGGAACAGATGTGAGCCTGTCATTCTAAACTGAAGGCATTTTTTAGGCATTTACCAGCTTTTTCTTTATTTTTAATTAATATGCACTCATTGTCACAAGGCTACTGTACCCCAGAAAAGCACTGAAATGCTCTGCTTTGAATTGAAAAAAAAAAAAAAAAAATCTAAATGATTTTATAGCTATTGGTACATTGTTATTGTTCACAGCTCCTGTGTTTGGTTAGCAGTGGGACATCTGATTTGGATACCTGTACCTTATACTGGAGTTGTGAATAGCTAATAAAGCTGTGGATTATCTACTTAAAAGTTCTTATAATTTAACTCCAAGAGTTAGGAGATCTATATTGGTTGTTCCTTATTCAGTTCATCCAGCAAGCTGGTTCCAATACTGGCAGTGTATTGATTGGATGCCACTGACAGTAGTTTCATGTCCTTTATATATAAAAAAGGCCTAAACAAATGTTACATATTTTGAATAAGATATAGAGATGCTAAGAAATATTTATGGATAACATAGGAAAAAACCTAAGTTTCCTGGAAGCAGAAAAATGTTAAAAAGCTGCCCTTAAATTCCAGATCTGTGTATTCAGATGAAAAAGAAATACACATGGACTGCTTTTGTCTTTGGCCTAACAGCTTACTGATGGGGCCCTTTTATACCCATTATTTTATATGTGTCTCCTCATAAACCCTCCGCTCTTGGGAAGAACATAAAGGAAAAATAACCTAATTTTATATTGGTGTAGACTGTAGGTAGAAACACTACATTTCCACATTGGAGTTCAGAGATTTTTGTGAAAGGAACCACAGTGTTGTTTATGACAAACAAGCACAACCTGGATCAGGCAATTCCATAGGTTGGACCAGTGTTGCTGCTTCTTTCTTTGCTGCTTTTTCCTTGCCAAGTCATTCGCTTGTGTATTTTATGTAAAATGAAAGTTGAGGTTTATGGCAAGATTTACATCCTGATATCCTCATCTTGGCATCTATGGAAAGATAATGTTGGAACAGGGAAACAAATTTGTCATCTCATTATCTCCTAATTTGGATTAAAACCACCTCTTAACTGGTTGGCCTTCCAGTGTGGCTCTTGCTTGTTACTTCTCAGTGGTACAGCCTATCACTTTGCTAAATGTAAATTGTTTTTGGCCAGTTTTTCAAAGTAATTTAAAAATGTAGATTGATTTTGCTCTAACACAATCTAGACGTTGTTTCCCTGTTGTGGGACAAAGGGGTTGGGAAGAAACTATCCTACAGAATTTCCTAGCGATTTTCTCCTTTCCTACAAAACCTATCATATTTTGCTTAACTACAGCTACGTTCCCAGGTTCAAATGCTCTTCTTGGATGTGTTTAGGGTTTACATGAACTGTATGGATTTCATGCATTAGATGAGACCTTGCTTAGAACACTTATGTTATGTGCTTTACAGTAATGCAGTGAATCCCAATTTGGTTTTGATTGCAATAAACTGGAGTCAAACGTGCAAACCTTGGCTAATTTAAGTTGATTTTACCTTTATCGTTTTGCATATTACATGATCTAGAGCCACACAAACAAAAGCTTGTTTGGACTTGCCATGCTTTCCTTTTCAGAAAACAGAATTCTTTTTAATTAAAAACACTTTAAAAAAATCAGTATGTGTAATTGCTAACACCTGCTATGTGTTACTAACAGATGTTTCTTACTTACCTAAGGGAACTGTTATAATTACACTATACGCTTATTGGAATGGCATTTAACCAAGATAGTTTAGGAACTTTAGGTGGTGACTTTGTGTTCTTTCATTCATCTTTCCTTTAAAAAATGTAAAAAATAGCTGAACAACTGGCTCATATTCACTAAACACTTTTCAGCAGATTGGAACTCTGGACGTTCAGCCTCTCCTTGGTCCATCCCTGAGCATCAAAGAGAAGTTTGGATTTGTTGTTCCAGGCATTGCCCCTGGGATGGGATGGTTATAGTGGGGTTTGAGGAAGGCAGGCTTGCTGTTTGACCTTGAGCAGCCCACCTAATAATCTCTCTGTTTCTGTGGTCTTACTGTGAAATGCTGGCAGTGTGGCCTCTTCACAATAATCATTAAGGTTGGAAAAGGCCTCTAAGATCATTGAGCCGAACCATTAACTCAGCACTGCCCATCCCATCACTGAACTGTGTCTGAACACCACATCCACAAACACCTCCAGGGATGGTGGACAGTATTAACAGCCCCTTTTTCAGTGGAAAAATGCTGCCAATCCAAACCTCCCCTAGCCCGACTTGAGACCATTTCCTCTTGTCCTGATGCCTGGAGAAAAGATGTACGTCCACGGAGGAGGGAGGGAGGCCCAAATTCCGAGTGTTTTCCCAGGGCTGTGAGATTTTTGGGTTGGGTCAGAGGTCAGGAGGATAGCTCTGGGTGTTGGGGGCCATGCAGTGGAGGCAGGCTGGCCCATGGCTGCTGCAGAGCTCTGCATCCCTGCACCTCCCAACTTGGCTGCAGAGCAAGAGACTCCGTGTTCTCCCTCTGCATCTTCATTTATGAAACTAATCACACAATTACCTGCAGGCATGTGTTAAATATGACACTGGTCTCTGCAAAATAATGGGCCAATTGCAAACAATGAATAAAGAGAGGCAGCTCCATTTATAACTGCTGTTTCAACAGAGCTGTGTTGTAATCAAAGTGATCTAAGGGTGACTCATTAATTAATTGATGTTCTTTTTTATTATGTGCTATTGAGTTAATGAGTAATTTGTGCTAGATAACTCTCTGAACACACTGATTACGTGAGATATTTTCTGGGGCTTTCATATCAATGACATGCTGAATAGGTGGAAGATGGTATTTGCTTATGTATACTCATTATTAGCAGGTTCAGGATGAATATAAATCAGCAGAAGGGCATTTTAAAAGGTATTAGATACGTGCAGCTCTTACTTTAACGCTTTAAACAGATAGTCTTCAGCTTTTAATGCCTTAAATAGTATTAAAAGCACTTCCTTTATAATACTTCTATCACCCACAATTGGCAGCTTTTAGAAAGGTGCCTACACAAAGGATTTTTACTGGGAGCATGTTTGTGTTAATGGCCTATTACCTTGCACATATTGTATTTTGGTTTCCTTTTGCAAGGTACTAAGCAGTAAACAGCTTTGGTCTGCATCACTGGCCTGAAGTAGGAGGAATGTGTTAAGTGAATATGTAATTGGCTTTTTTCATCTAAAGTGGTATTTAAAGGAGTAGAAACACTGTTCTTATATACAGTACACACTTTGCTTTGTGTAGTTTGACTTGTTAAAGCTTTTGCTTTATTGAAACCACAACATCTCCAATGCCATAGGAGTTTTTTATTCATTGAACAACAAATGGCTAAATTGATAATTTAGTCTGACAACAGCAGCACAGTGGAAGCTTTCAGAAAAATCAGCTAAATGTATAAAATTATACCCAGCAATCACTACAGACCTTCATTTTTGACAAGATTTGTTCTAGGTACAGATGACTGTAAACTACCTACTGCTGAGAAAATTATAAGAAGCTGCTGCATATTACGTTGAAAAAAGCCTTTAAAGTACTTGAAAATCTATACAGTCGAAACCTTGCTGCAGTCCCCGTTTGTTTCTTTTTCCCAGTTTCCCTTCTCACTGACCACTTTTCGATTTTTCTTCCCCAAGTCATTTTATGTGTAGGCAATTAGGAACATTTGAGGGATTGTTGGATGATTTTCCTTTATTTACATTACGTGAGCAAAAATTGGAACATTTTGGGAGGGTAGGAAAACATGAAAGTGTGCTTAAAAAAACCACCAAACAACCCAGAAGATAGAAAAACACAATCATGAAATAGATCAACTTTTAGCCCTGGTCACTGTGTCTGCCAAATCCAGGCTGCCTTGATCTATTACCAGTTGTGGCAGATAACAGACACAGCAGGTTACAGTTGTCAGAGGAGCTTTTTACAGTTGAAAATCCAAGTTTGATAATTTTTAGTTTTCCACATGGCTCAAATCCAGCCATCCAAATAGGTTGTAAAAGGTTAAAAAAAAAAAGTTATTGTTATTTTGGTCTGGCTAAACTTCACAATGTGTACAGATAGAGATAAAGATGGGAAACAAAAGTAGAAGCATTCCTGCCTGGCAAATACACTGAGGAAAGGGTCACTGTCAGAGTGTTTTGCTGGATGCAGACAGCATGTTGACACACACAGTGATGGAGAAGGAGAGCCAAGGTAGATAACAAAAAGCAACCCAAAGGAATGGTCTAGGCCTCTGTCACAATGATCACTAAAGTGGCCTGGCAGATAATCTCTCTCCAGTATTGACTTATGATGATATCCTTTATTGGAGCTGTAAATGTTTCCATTAAATATTTCAACTCTCAGTCATTATTTTAACAGCCAGGCAAGACGGAAGTTTGAAATACAGGAAAATGCGTAATTGATCTTTGACCTAAGTCAAATCTATATTTATTCTGTATACTCTACATACAAATTTTAGATATGTATGTGAGTAAGATAGATGAGCATTAAGTGCTCAAAGCAATGCCATACCATTGTGCACTGCAAATATATCTGTATTTCTTTATCCTTGCATCAGTTAAGATTGATAGAACGGTGAGACTATTTTTTTTTCTCCATAGCAGGACTGCCTTCCTCTTCCACACTTTGAGCCTATGTCACAAAATGCACGTGTGGGCAACATAGCATGTAGTTATGAGCCACTCTTTTCCTGTTCCTACCTCTTCATTTGCTCCATAAAAAGCTGAGAGCAGTGGCACTTTGTGGGAATGAGATTCCTTGAGCTTTTACAGCACTATTAGTGTTCAGTTGCCATCATCTCCAGCCAAGCCTTGCTCTGGCTGAGCTGGTTTTGGTGCTTTGCTGCCTCAGATCTGTGGTCACCTCCTGTGGATGCTCTGCTCCTCCCAGGATGTCCTAATGCTGCTCTTGGTTTTCTGAAGAGCCAAAAATGCTTCATGAAAGCACTGCATCCATCAGCCCCGTTTGACAGATGGGGACAACTGAGGCACAGAGAAGCTGAGTGACTTGCCCAAGCTTACAGGGAGTCGATGACAGAGTCAAGGATCCTTCTTTCACGTTCTCCAGTTTTATTTCTGAACCAGGGATTTCTCTCTGTTCTGCAGCCTACTGCTGGAAAGCAGAAGAGAGATCTTTCTGATTTCTAATGGAAAGACCCAAGAGGGGCTGGAGGAGAAAATTGCAATTGGGCTCAAAACAAGATGTTATGATCCTTCCCTTTCTGTCCATCCTGACCTTCATGGAAAGGACAGCTTGTTTATTGCACTGAAGTAGGTCTGTGAGAGCCTAATAGTACCTCTGACACCAACTGCTTCGTTATCCCAAAGACATTAAGGGACTGTGGAAGGGAGTGGAAGAGACACTTGTGCTCAAGGTTAGGAAGGAAGATAGTCCACAAAAGAGGGCTAAATTTAATTTGAAAAACTATGTGGAGCTATTTCTTCTAATTAACAAGAACAGCCTGAGGAGTTGTTGCATTTCTCATCCTGTATGAGCCAAAGTCAAGTTTTGTGAGCCATGCTTATTTTCAAAAGGGTTCACAGCCAGCAAAGAAACCCACACTGTAACAACAGTCATTAAAACTAAATATCTATTTCTAAGTCAAGCCACTGTGCAGTGTACTCTTACCATACACTTAAGCAATTTCCCCACTGCATTACAAAGTTTTTTTGACCATCCCCAGCAAAAACATGCTGAAACTGCAACAGGACAGGAAGAGCAGGGAAGGACAGCAGTCAACTGGAGCAGAGACATGGGTTCATACTTGAAATAAAAACAAGAGCTTAGCTTCATAACAATATAGGGTAGAGGGAGTTTCTTGTTTTCTTCTTTTTTCTTCTTAATACTGTTTTGTTATTTGTTTGTTTGTTTTTAATACAGGTTGTTTTCCCAGTGAGCTAGATTACAGTGGCAAACAGACAAGACATAAATATGCATGTAACAACTTTTTAAACATTCCACCTGCTTTCCTTTGCCAAACACCTGTAAGCTCTGTCAGGGGTGTGAGCACTTAGGGACGTCCTGCTGATGCAATAGCTTCATGGCTTTAAAAACAGAGGTCCACCTCTCCTGGAAAACGGACTGATTGCCAACAGGAGCTGTCAGCAGCGATTCCACCTCTGTCAAAAGGATTTTAATTGCCAGTATTGATGGGACAAACCTGTAGGATGTTGGCACGGACAGCAAGGTACCTGTGCAGTCGAGTGTGGTAGCTCTCGCTTGCTATTGCAAAGTTTTGTCCCATCCACATCAGCATTTAAATTACCTTCAGCATTGACTGAGGTGGGTAATTAGCAACCAGTCACTCTCCCAGTGTCAGCTCAGGGTCATTTCTTTAATGTAAATAGACCCTCAGAGGGGGCTGTTTACAGTGCCGTCTACTTTCACTTTTTTTCCAGGGTTTGTTGAGGATGCAGCCCCAGAAAACATTAGGGTTAAGCCCTGATTTGGAAAAGAAAATTTAAAAGAAAAAAAAAAAAAAACAAAAAAACAAACAAAAAAAAAAAAGAAAACAAAGAAAACAAAGAGGAAAGACAGAGAGGGAGATAAGGGAGAGAGAGACCCCTCCAATTTTAAGAATTTTTAAAAATGTATGTAAACAGAAATCTTCTCCCTTTCCTTCCTCCCCCAAATTAATGATTTCAGAAAAATAACATATATATTTATATATATATATATATATATAAAATAAGATACCCAGAGGCACTGGTTTGCATTAGGGCTTAATTTCCAGCTAAATTAAAAATCAAATTCAGGCATTTGGAATGCCTAAGGGGCACAAAAGCAGCACCCAAAAGCATTAACTTTTGCACCTTTTATAATATATCTCAAGCCAGTCAGATTTGCTTTTCAAAATTTTGTAGTAAAATAAAAGTGCTCTTTGAGGAAAATCCATGCAATTAAACAGCAGATGCTTAACCCCTGAAAAATAGAGGCTTATAAGAGAAGTGCTGATAGACCCTTAACCATAGCATCATTAGCAGCAGGTGCTGCTAGTTATTAGTTTTCTAAATAGTTTTAATGTAAACAGTATTCTTAAGCTCTAAGTGTAGCATAATGGTTGGGATTTGCTCTTTAATGCTTTTTACTAGAAAGATACAGCTCATTTAAAATAGCTGGTAGATACAGAAAGCATAAATATGCAGTAAGTTTAGACACTGATTGTACTAAATGCAACAATACAAAGAAGCAAACAGGAACACAAATGGTAACACAATAAAACTGTATTACATTTGTGCTTCAAATATTACAATACATTATGTACAATAGTCCAAAATAAACATCTCATGCCAAATGACACAAAAAGAAACAAAAAAACCCAAACGAACTGAAAATCCCAAGAGCAAGCAAAAAGAATCCAGCTTTATATACAGTACCTTTTTAATTAACATTCAACTCTGAACTGGAGCAATTTTCACTACATACAGATGCAGTCCGCCTTTTATTTCACGCAACCATTCTGTCTCTCTATATCTATGCTATTCAGTAGGTTCCTGTGTCATTTCTTATATACATGTTGAGCAAAAAAGATAAAAGAACATAGTGCTTTTTTTTCTTAATGATGTGGCATCCGATCAGCGAACCTGGGGTGCATAACCTTCTTTCATTAAACCCTCCTCATAGTCTGTCTGGCACAGAATCATGTTGTTCTTCAGGAAAAATTTGTCTCCAACACAAAATCTGAAATTAAAACAGTCAAGAGAGAAGAAAAGAAAAAGAGAGTTTGAGGATAAATGATGGGATATGGTCTTAGAGGTAAGGGTTGCAGTGAAAGTGTTGGCTGGACAATATCCACACATGCACGTGGCAAAGCCCAGCAGAGGAATTGCCCTGGTGCCACAATTCATCCTGTGCTTTCAACAAAACCTGGAGCATTCAGGCACTTTTGCTTCCCCAGCCACAGACCTCGTTCAAAGCCCACCGTGGCTGTGGGACGCCTGGACCAGGGCACTGTCACACAGCTAAAACACAAGAAATATCTCAGGCTGCCCAGCTGACTGAGAAGTAAATGTCCTGCTTTTGTGCAAACCAGAAGGAAGACAAACCAGTTTTATGCAGTGGAAAGCTTGTCTGAGATTACTTGTATTTCTCTTGTGTCCTAGTAAGAAATCCTTGCTATGTTCCAGTTGGGTATTTCACCGGATTTGATTTAAGATGGTGATTCTGAGAACTGCACACACATAGCTTTATACTGTGGTGCAAACCAGAGACACACAGGCATGCAGAGAAACCTTTTTTCTTTTTTTTTTCCTGCAGGAGTTGATTATAAATTTAGTTACTCAGCTAACTACTCTCTCTCTTGTGGTATCAGTGTTCCTACCTTGTTATACCATTAGGTGCATCAGGATGATCTGATTGCTGCAAAACGCCACAGAGAGATTTCATTTGCTTTTCTCTGATGAGCAGGACAATCACGTAATGTTAATGCTCCTGGCTGCCTGCCTTCAAACTTCGAGTAAAGTAGGATTTCCCAGCTAAAAATATATGCTTGGATTTAACAAGGCTCTTCCCTGACACACCCTTCAGTCCTTTTTCCCCTTGACAAAGCCCCTCTTCTTGAAGATACTTAGGGAGAAGTGAATGGGGCCAATGCAGAAAAAAGTTTCCCTAGGGACTGCCTTGGCAGGGTTACATGGCTTTGTTTGTAGTGAACTCTCCAGCTATGAAATATATTGGGAGGAACTGCTTGCCTTATTCCAATTAAAATGAAAGAAAGTAACCTAAATGAACCCCTTAACACTGATATGAATAAATGAAACCAGCTTCTACCAGCTAATTATGGATCTCAGCACATAAAGTATTGTTTAATGTGTAACAGATTATAATGTCCTTTTTTATATAATTTCCAAATGGTGACATCTTGGACACAATTAGGGTCAGATATAAATGCTTGTGTTGTTTACGGTAGATTTAACAGCAGAGCAGCTATGGGAATAGCTGTATATGTATTTAATTGTAAAAATTTAACCTTCAAATAATGGTGCCTGCTGAAGTTGACCCAGTAAAACTCCATAAATGACACAGGTTGACCCACCTGACCCCTGATAGTGGTCTGTCTTTATCAGATAGTCAATTTCTAATGATGTTCAAGCAGAAATCTTGGTGAATTGTTACAGATTAAACTGTGTATGGAAAGCAGTCCTTTAATGTTTTGTGAAGTTGGAGGTTTAAATGAGTAGCAGTTGGACTGATTTACATTTGTGAAGATTGGAATGCTAGACAAACAGTGAACCCATTTATTTTCCAACTGGGTAGCTTTGGAAATTTATCCTTATGCTAGCTAAATAGATAGAGGGAAAATAGTGTAATAAAAAAGTGGATTGAAAAGAATTAGTTCTGCTCTTAAAGGAAAATTGGTTTGTTTATTTGTGGACTTTTTTTTTTTGTTTTTCTTTGAGATTACTGCCTGCTGCTGATGATGATTGAAAATAGAGATTATGGGAGGATCCTGAAATCTTTAAGTTATTGATGGTCAACACTCTTTTACAGAATATAGAGTTGTTCTTTGGTTTTTTTTTCTGGTTTCCGTCTTTTGTACTTTTGTTCAGAGACAAAAATTTTTTTTGTGCACCTTACAAGATTAAGATAAAGGAGTCTCAACTAGTGCCAAAATGTTACATTTGTTTTTCCCGAAGAAGGCACGTTTAAAAGCAGCAAAAAATAAATAAACACCCCCCCTCCTCCAAACCAGTGCACCAGTGGGAGACAAAACCACCTCTGCACCCAGCAGAAAACATAAACTCTGAACTGAGAATTTTACTCAGCCGTGTATTCCTTTTGTTCCAGGGTAAGACAGACCTTGGCAAACTTATTTTATTAAAGCATTTAGTAAATGAAAAATACACTGCTGAAGTACAATTCGCTTGCATGGCAATACTTAACACGTAGCTTCATGCAATATTGTTTGTTTGCATCAAAATCCTGCCGGGAGGATTTTGTTTCTCAGCCCTCAGAGAAGTGGCAGAGTTGAATTAAACTGCACCGGCTACACATGAGTGTCAGGATGCCTTTCCCAATAAAAAGTGTCAATGCCTTTTGCTTTAGCAATGTTGATGTGTGCAGCCAGAAGTGCTCTACCTGTGTCTACATGGCATGTGACAGCTTTGTGCATGAGTGGCTTTAAACTCACACAGCTCCACGAATCCCTTCTGTTCCAAGTGTGCAGATCTGTGGAGATCCTGCCTGGCCACGCGTGGCTGTGATAACCTGTGGGCTTGGGTCTGTCTGCATCCTCTGGATGCCCTCCTGTGCCTTGGGGGAAACCTGTTGTTTGTGATGCCTAGGGTTCAAATCCTGCAATTATTTTCATATTGTGCAAGCTCAGTGACAAGCATATTTGGCAAAGGCTTGTGTGGACCCCTGGGTGTTAAATGTGTGAATTGAGCACTCGTTAGGAGACAAGGAGGTAAGCATCAGGTGAAAAACCTATAATCCTGGCATGCTGGCTCCCAGGAACAATGGGATGGGGCAAGTAAGCAGAGGAAGTGTGAGGAATTCTGTCCATTCACACTTTCAATCCTATTTGACTCTCAAAACCAGATTGAGCCCCTCCTGAAGTCAAAGAGATAGATCTGCAACTATTTCAGATTGGCTTTGCTCACTGCAAGATTTAAGCCTGGCTTCCTGTTAAAATGGGAGAGTAAATTGAAGCCTAACCTCCCACTAAGGTTGGGGTTTTTTTATGGAATTGGCATAGGATGTGAATCAGGGCACAATTTGGGCGCACATATTAAAGAGTAGAGGAACATTTTAAGATGCCACTGTGTTAGAAGTATATAATTAGGCAAGATTATTACCCTTCTAGCAGGCAGATGGTAGTCTTCAGCCTTCCCTAAAACTCTAACCCATTTTTTTTTAATAGGCATGCAAGATGAACAGGAAAGAATATACAATAGGCTGCATTAACATGCCAGATTGGACTGAGCACCATAAATTGATAATAGTGCTTTTGACACGACTGTGACATTAGCAGAATGACCATTATAATTAACCTACAGCCTAGAACCCCTGTCATATTTTACAATGGCAAAAGGAAGGCCATTTATATAACAAAATGACCTCTGTTATCACCTTGTTTGGGAGGGAAGGTGTGTTTAGGCTAATCGTAAGAAGTATAAAACTTCCATTTTGAGAAGTAGCTCTTTCATTGCTCAGAACAGATATTTAAGGAGATCTCACTGCTGTCTGTCATCTTTTCTGATGCACAGGATGTGTGTCAAGGTGCTGAAGACTACTTAGGAAAGCAAGAGAAATGTTGCTGTGAAGGAAGATGGCTTTGTGTGTGCCTCCTCTGGCAATGCCAGATCTTTGTCGCTGTAGAGAGAAACAAAATCTGGAAGCATTTAGTTGATTTCCCGAGGATTAGGACAGCTCAGACTTAGCACACTCACACCCTTCCCCTCTGCTTTTTGCAATCAGTGGTGTAGCTTGGGCTCTGCTTCTCTCCTTTCTTCTCTTTTTAAATGTTGAGCTTCCACTACAACTCACATTAATGTTAATCTATATGCATCACTAAGAGAACAAAGCCACTCTTTTACAGCACAGTTCATCAGTCCACACCTGTGGTTTATTAATTTTGGGGTTCTGTCAAAATGTCCATTTCAGAGGCTGGAACGGGGGAGCTGTGCCTGATTTGTACGTTTTCACCAATACCATGCAGAATACAGAGTCACAGAATCCCAGTTCAAGTTAAAATGGCAAACCTCAACTCGATGTGCTTTTCATGTAATATTTTATAAAAAAGCTGGTATGGACAATGTGTTAATTTGTATTTTAAATTATGAGACATACAATGAAAATAAGCAGTACTCAGGCCTTCAGAATTTATAAAACTACCATTCAGGCAAAAATCTAATATTGGTGTTTGGAATAAGGATGTCCCTGGCATTGTATCCCTCCCCCCTGCTTGACAGAGAACAAAGGCAGCAATTGCGTGGGCATTTTACAGTTTATACTGGAGGTGAGTGTTTACAGCTACATCAGGACAGCAATTTCAATGAGTGTGCAACCATTTTCAGTCCCGTTTCTATTAAAATGAAGGCAATTTCAGATAGAAGGGTAGAACAGGCGATTTAGACACCTCTCAGTGATAGCAGATGGGGTTTTAGGCCATACTCTGAGCTGACTTCAGACAGCAGAGAGAAGATTTCACAGGAGTGGGGAACAAGGCGCTAAAGAGAGTGAGAGGAAGGACACACAAACTCCGGGAAGTGGGAAAGCCGGAGGCAGGCTGACATCATTGCTGTACTCAAAAGTGTCAAGCAAAGACACAGCTGAGCCCACTTGCAAGATTTGCCACTCCACTTCGTCAGTCACACACATGCAACCTGACAAAGTGTGAAAGGCAGTGTCTGTTTACAAGTTCATTTTTCCAGTGGTTTCCTTCCCCTCCCCACCAGCTTTAAATTTTCTGCAGAAATTAGGTATATTGAGGTTACTGTCAACGTGAGGTGAAGGGCTTCTGGGGAGAAGTTAAATATGTTTACAGAGAAGAAAGGGGAACACTCCCACCATTAAGATGACTGTCACTAAGCTCTGCAGGTACTTAGGCGATGGAAAAACTTCAAATTAGGAGTAAGCTGGACAGAGACATGAGAGATAAGAGGATGCTAAAACCTTTAGGCTAGGAGCAGAGCTTAATATTCACAAAATTGCTACAGCTTTAAGCATCAGTATCGAGAAAAACATGGGGGAAATATCTCAAAAAACTGTCTGGCTGGAGCAATTAGATCCTGGAGCTGAATAGCTTTATGAAAGGGAAAATAGGAGACAGTGCCTGTTTGACACCAGGGGAGCAGGCTTAGTGGCTCAGGAGCTCTCTGTCAGGCCTGTGCTTACAGTCTGTCTTCCTGGAGAACAGTGTGTGAGACAATGCCTTTTTCTCCTCACTCTGAAAAAGTCACATTCAGGAGGCCAATAAAGGGACTGGCATGCTATGAGTTAGTTCAGAGCTGCAGTTCATGGCCTGAACAAAAGTCCCCTTAAGTGAAGGGAGCCTAATTACCATCCACACCGAGACCTGCGCTGGATGGGGAGTTGTAGATACTCAGAAATAACAAAGCAAACAGTGAAGTTGTCCATAAAAGCAGAAAAAACCACTGAATCTTCACACAGAGCACTAGGCAAAAATGGGCAGGCATCTCTCTGGGCCAGGATCAGCTATTTAAAGAGTAGGAATGTGAGGGTCATGCAATAGCAAGACTGAAGGATGGGCTGCCCCACAGATCAGTGAGATGTTTGTAACATAAATATTACCTAGCTTGAAAAGCAGAGCTGGAAGGAGCAACTGAGCCCAGAACATCAGAAAAATAATTCAGTGCTGGCACAATCTAAAGAAACAATCCTGTATTCTCATGACCACTGCATGCATTCTCTTAGCTCAAAAACCCTAAATGGTAGATGATAACTGAAAATGAATTGTGGAATCCAACAGAGAGCACTACATACTCTGCAAAACTCCTACAGTGAAGGACCCAAAGGTTTTAAAATTTAATGGGGGAAGAAAATGTGAAATTGTAGAGTAAGGCTAAACAGGCCATGCAATAGCTGATACACCCATTGGTTATTTTTGGATATCGGTGATGTGTTTGTGAATAAAAATTTTCTTTTCAATAAATGAATTACATATTGGTAGAATAAGTGGCTGGAGTGAAAGGAAAAAGCAAATCTAAAATCCCTCAATAACATTATTTTGTATACAAAGGGGCAGCAGAAACTTTAAAAAGTGAAGGTGAAGTCTTATAAACACATCCTTACTCGGAATCTGCTGTGTGGTTTTGATTAGCTTGAGCAGAGGAAGAAAAAAGGATCCTAAAGGACAAGAGAAATTATTAATGAAATGGTGAGTGACAAGAAAAAGGTTTCATAGTAGATCTGAAAACCCCCAGGCTGTTGATGGGCCAGGTGTCTAACAGTGTGGAGGTTTATTGTTACACAAGTAACAAAAAGCAAAAGATTTGAAGCTATTAATAAGAGAATGTAGTCAGTGGGATGCTTTGCCATAGGAACCAGAGAAGAGCTATGTTGGACCATCCATGAAATAGGATTTTTTGTAAAAAACAACAAAATTAATTCTTCAGAGGGTCACTAGCCCCAAATTGTGAAGAAGAAAAGCAGCCTGCTTTATTAGGCTCCATGAGAGCTATTGCAATAGAATCAGAATTAGGGTCACTTTTGAGAATTTCTGAAATTCTTTGTAACTGCTGGAACCACTCCCTGTTTTCACTAGATGAGCTAGACTGTATTTCAGGTAAATTCATTCTTTTGTTCTCAGTCTAAGACACCTGTAAGACAATTTCAGCAACCCTTTGCCCAAAATACATGCAAAGTAAAAGTCAAATAAAAAGATTAGATTGAAGGCTCAGGAATAAAAAGGCTGAGAATTATTAAATAACCCAGTTAAGCTCCATTTCAGAAGCATCTAACAGCACTTTTCCATAGGGATCAGTGGCCCCAGGGAACAGTACAGTGTGTTAGCTGCAAAGTGAAATTGTACATTAGTTGTAATGGTAAAAGAGGAATATTAAAAATATTCATAACAGCTGTGCTTTTTTTTTTTTTTTTTTTTTAATGGGAGGAGGGAGGGGGGAAGAAAAAGAAAGTTCAGTTCCTCAGATCCAAGAGTGCTAACTATGATGAAAATCTTTTGCACTCCGGCTAACAAACATTGTCTGCTTTGCTTGACTGATGAAGATTAGCTGACTTCTTACATTAAAGAAGTTTGTCTTGTATGGGCTGAAGTGACAAGACAATAACTAAGTGCTAATTGTGCATAACCAACACTAAAGATATGCAGCTCCATTATGGCATGTAATAAATGAAGCGAACAACAGAAATATATTAGGTGCTTTAATAATGATACCAGAACCATGGTTTGGAAAAAAAAACAGGATGTGAAGGGTTTAGGAAATGAAAGCTAGGACACTCTGTGTGTGTCTCTTAAATGGGTACAGTGGGAGCCTCTGCCTGCCTTGTTCAGAATACAGCTTCTCAGTTCTGTGGCAAGACAAAATTGATATAGGACTTTAAATAGCATTAGAACCTATAATTACTTGGCATTATTATATAGTTTAAGCAGTGGTTATTACTTGCCTGGTATTTTAATTTCCCATGCAACATGATGAAAAAGGTCAATTTGGCTTTTTTTAAAGAGCATAATTGTAGTGAGCTACACTTATTAGCAGCTGTACATTTTATGGTTCTTTAGGGATGTTTGATTTTTAAATGACTACTGTGTTAAAAAATAATATACTGTAGGACAAGGTGAGTTAGGAAGGCTTATTTAGAGCTGTGTCTAGCTTTGTCATATTAGACTATTATCTTCCTAATTTTTCATTGCTTCCCTAAAAATGTATATCTTGCATTTCTTCCCAACTGAAGAAATGAAAAAAAAAATACAAGTGCTATAAAACACTAAATAGGATCATGTAATAACTGAGAAATAACTGAAAATAATAGGGGCATTAAGGAGTGGACATAATTGGCTCTGTCACTTTCTAGACCTCATAGAAATCACTGGCAAAACTTCTCTCAGCGCTGGTGGAGTCAGAAATGGAGCTCCAGGTGAAATCTCTGACAGGATTTAGCCGCCACTCGGAGTATAGCTGGTGTAAACTTGCCTCTTTTCACCTCTGAAAAAATCAGTTAGTACAATTTTACCATTACTGACATTCTTCTCCAATGAGCCATATGGGTGATGCTTCAAAACAGGGTGTCAGGTTTGGATCCTTGGGATTTTTATAACCTAGGGTTTGGATATGGAAATAAAAATAGAGGTCCAATGCTGCTGCAGAGGAAATGGTGGGAACAACATCTTTTACATTTAAATGATTACAGTTCTGGCAACAGGAAGAAACAATGTGTACTTTAAAAGAAATACATGTGATAAAAATGAAGAATTAAAGTGAAATTAATGCAATAATGACAAATGGTACTGGTATGCTCTTCTGCAGAAAAGGATCTCAAAGACCTTTATAAATATTAATTAATTAAACCTGACAGACAGCCTTTTGAAGGAGAGGAAGTAACATTACTCTTTTTTATTGATGTGGGATTTGAGGCACAAAAAGTTTTCTGGCCAAGGTCATGAAAGACGTTCTGTATCAGTCCCAGGAATAGCGTCTGGGTCCTACTCTTGATCTTGGTGTTTTTTCTTTGGAATGAGCACCCACACCAGCGCTGAGCTAGCACTTAGCCTTTGGAACAGACCCAAGACATTCTCTTACCTCTGGTTACAAAGCTGACATGCAAAACAGTCCAGGTGATAAACATTGTCCTTTGCTCTCATCACCATCTCAAAAGCAGGTATGAGCTTACTGCAGGCAGCACAGTTTCCTGTAACGCCAAATAACCTGGAGAAACAGAAAGAAATAGGTTCTTGATTCACTTTTTTTTTTTTTTTTTTTTTAATGTATTATTTTTGTCCCCCACAGTCTGGTCTTTGACTGACTTCCCAGCACACCTCCTTTTGGAAAGGCTGGCCTGTGGTGGTTCAACTCTGCCTGATTTGCAGCACAAAGACATAGCCTTGCTGAAGAGAGCTTTATGACAGACTAATATTGAACCTATTGTGATGTTGTATAATTTTTTTTCTCTGCAGGTTAATTTTTGTCTGCACCTTTCTTGATACAAGAAACATCTTGTTAAACCAAACAAAGAAACAGTAAACACATTAGGGACGTTACATAACTGTGCAGACAGAGGTCAAGCTGTTTGCATAAGTGGGAAGAGTCTTCTCTTAGATCCTGCGGTGCAGGAGAGAGCCACATAACCTTGGCTTTTGGTGCTGCTTATTACTAGAACACACTTTAGCTAGAAAAGAAATAACACTTGAAAAAGCCAACATTCTTCGCATTTTTGACATCTAGTGCTAAAAGCTTTACCACTATTATTAAAAGAACATTTTATGAACAAGACATTTAAATCATCAGAAAGCATTAGCGGTTCATGCACCTTACTACCCTATACCATGGTTATTGCTATGATTATGTTATTCAGGTAGCACATTAAAGTAAATGAGGCTGTAAACTATATATAGTCACATCAGGAGTAGAAGTATAAAATACTCTAAGAACAATATGAAATGCTGTTTTTACCAGACATCTATATAATTTTCTTTTTAAATTCCCTTTGCTAAAGATTTTTCAATACTTTTCAAGTGGGTGTATTACACGGACAAAAAAACAACACACCAAAAAAACCCCCAACCAACACACATACACATCCTTTTGTGACACAGAAGGATTATAATGAACAAGAAAAAATACGTTAGCTCTACAGCGGCAGCAATCTTTGAAACTAAGTTTATTTAAACTACTTAATAGTTGTGATGGATTATTAAAAGTAATGCTCTGCTTGTGCATAGCAGTTAATACTGTTTTTAACTATGAAGCACACCAGATGAAAACGCCACATCTGCCACTTTTCTTTTTTTCCTCAACATCAGGCTGACAGCAGAAAAATATAATGGCTCTCAAGGGAAACACCAAATTAAAAGCAGTTCTAAACTAATGAATTCAAAGGTGCTCTGTAGAAAATTCAGTTTGGTAACATAAAAATGAACACAGTTTTTTAATCACATCCCTCCATTTTACTGAATTTCATGGGCTGCCAACAAGCCTGCTTAATTCTAAATCCTTTTACCTTCTGCTTCTACTTAAGGTGTGCTGCCTACAGAATACGTGCCTGTTTAATTTAGCATCTCCTGTCTGAGATGCTGGTTACTGTGCTCACTTGGAGAAATGCTGGTACAAGGCCATCCTCATCAGCTCCTGTTAGAATGACTCAAGGCAACCTCTCTTTTCGTGAAGTCTGATTACTAAAATCATAGGGTATTAAGCAGGTTATAAATATTCCTTTTGGGAAACACTCCCTTCCAGTTCTGTCTACCAAGGTTGTCTGAATCCCACTCAGACTTTGATTCCTTGTGTGGGGGAAGGACACAAGGCTCAGCTGCCTTCCGGAGTCGAGGGCTGACTTTGTGTTAGAGATGATTTTACCCACGGACCAAAGCTCTGCTTTCCTGCACATGTGTGCAGAAGATGATGGCAGTTGTGTGATGCAAGCAGACCAGGCTGAAAAAGGGCTGTAGGTGCATAGTGCTGCTATTCCAGTAGTTGTGGTAAAAAGTCAGGCTTTGGGGCTTGAACACAACAGCAACGTTTAAACACAAAGATGAGAGAGGTCCCACCACCTCCAGGCTCAGCGTGGGGGATCACACAGCACTTCAGTGGTTTAGGTGGTTTAGGTGCAGCAGCTGAGTGCTCCAGACACAGCTGAAAGCCCTGGCCAGACAGGGTGTGAGGGGCAGTGTCACCTTCCAGGGCCCCTTGCAGGTGTGTGCATGTGAGGAAGTGGAAATCCATTACAGCCAGCACTGCGGTTTGCATGTTGCAGAGCAGTAAAACAATTTGGGATTGTCATCCAGCACTGCAGAGGAGGGAGATTTACTGCACCCGAGTCCACTGTGTGCAGATTCCTACAGTCCTGGAATGAGAGACCCCGCAGAAACTGCTCCAGCTAAGCACCAGATACATTAAAATTTTTCAATTACGTAAAGGGAAGGAGGCCCTCCTTGCTGTTAGTCCTTTCTCCACCACACACACAAAACAAACATGTGAGATTTATATTAGCTATTGTTAATTTTGGATAAAGCTGTTTATATGAAGAACATAGTTTTCTGCCATTAATAATAATAATAAAAACCCCACAATGCCATTTTGAAATTCTGGACATAGTTTCCCCCAATTTCAATTGCTCTCGCTCCCTGAGCATTTATCAGCTACCTGATTAGAATTTGTTTCCACACAAACCATTGATCATCAGCCTATTACTAGGCAAATGACAGTTAATTACCCACTACATTAACCACTGGGACCTGAGACCTGCTTCTGCTGCCATCAGTCAACATGATAAATGTGGCAAGTTCAGTAATGCATGGCCAGCCCTGAGCTGCCTGCTATAGTGTGAACAACCCTCAATCTCACTTCCAGGCCCAGGAAAATCTATGGCAATCTGCATAATTACAAGCTCTGGGTTAATAACAGACAAATGATTTGTTGCATCTAAACAAAGTCCTTGGAATGGGCCTGGTCTCCTGTGGCTGCCCAGGCTGCTGTTGTGCCACTGGTGTGCTTCCCTCTACAACAAGCACAAAACACATCCCCGACGCTGTATCCTTCCAATTTGTTGCCCTCCAATTTATGGATTCTGCATATGTGATTTTTAATCATTAAAGAACTCTTGAAGCAATATTATCTTAATTATTCTCTGCTGTAGCCAGGGAATTAGGCTTCAGATAAAATTTTCTTCTTCTGTGCACTTTCCCTGCCTCACTGGAGGCTCCATCAGTTTTCATCTACACCTGGACTCTGAAATGCTAATGATGAATTATTGCCCCTTTTCCTAAGAGGGTGAACCTTACAAGGGAACATTTTACTGAACTGTCAGCTCACAGACTGAGTGCGGAGATGCGGAAATCTGATCTAATTTACTGCAAAACGATGCATTTGTTAGACTTTCTCCTCAGTTTTGTCCAAGGATCAAGAGATCCGTCAGGAGCCACCTTCCTGTGGCCCTTTGCACGGGAGTACACGTGCCCGGCTCTCCAACTGCTATTTTGTTTTCCTCCTTTCTTCAAACCTGTTACACAAACAAGTTTCTAAAACATGAATTTTACCACTGGAGGGGAGAAAGAGTTTCTTGACAGGCTCCTAAGTGGAGCTGATGCACCAAGATACGGTGTCTTGCTCTGTCTATTTTACCAAAAGAGTGTCAAGGATTTAATTTCTACTAGTACTTGCAGCTCCAGGGTACCATTCTGTGCTCAATTTCCTTTTTCTCTGTGGTAAGAGGATGGTTAAACTCAACCACATCTACTTACAGATAGTTAGCCTGTGCCCTGGCTACCTCAGCAGTTTAGAAAACTGAACCTTACTGATTTCACCTAGGAAGAGCAGATGAAAAAATTCTAAAGTACCAGGACAGACCTTTTCTTGTGATGATCCATAATTTTACATTTATTCCCTGTATATGCTGCAACAGAGATTGGAACAATCAGCCACAGCAAAAGCTTTCCTTCTTAATGGATTTGAGCAGTACAGAACATCCCGCACAGAGCTAAAAAATGAAAGACACGCAGAAGCCCTTCTACAAACAAACCCAAACCTGACATTTTGAGCAGCAAAAAGTGTGATTAAGCACCAGGCTATTGATTCTACTTTGGTAGGTTTACTAAACACAAACCTGAAGGTTAAGTACCGAGAGATGAGAAACGGGAAAAAGTTGGGAGGAGAAAGACAAGAAAAACAGAGAAAAGCAAAAGTGAAGGGATACACAAAAGATCTGAGAGTCTGACTGAACTGCACTATTCTCACGAGGCAAGTGCTTTCCAGAGGGACCCAATTTAACCACAGAGACACTAATTTCCATCCACTCCTACAGATTTTGGGTGAGGCTCTGAGTAAGCAGGGCAGAGCTGGTTCTCATCACCGTTAGGCAGGACTGCCACGTACCGAGATGAGATGGATTTGGGACATAATTCCCTGTCAAATTACACGGGACTCTCACAAGATTTAGGGTCTAATGTTGTTGGTTCCAGCTGCTGCCACAGGCTTCCTCCTTTTTGCTGTTCTCGTTTGACAGCTGTCCTCTGTAAGATCCATTGTTTTGCTACCCACTCCTTCTCCTACTACAGTTTCATATTAAAATGTTGCATGATTTGGATAAGATGCCTGGGTTTCCAGTAGGAGGGCAAAATATCTGTTTGCACGGTGGACAATGAGAGGGAAAAAAAATCTTGAGATAGAGGAATGACAAAGCAGACATTAAATGGAATTTCTCCTGTGGCGCAGTAATTACAGATAGTTTTACATGGTTTCAAAATATTTTTTTCTCCTCATTCTCACTACAGGGTTAACTAGGTTCATTAGGGAAAAAATATATATTTGGGACCAGAGCTCTAAACCTGCCTTCACCACCAACTGAGAGGGTGACCCTGGTAACTCACTTAATTTTGGTCTCAAGTAATTTGTTACGAGGAGGTGAGACCTAATCTTCACACAGTAATATCCCTGCTAGATACTGTTTCTATAAAAAATTGAAATGCTGCTTTTAAACCTCAGTTTCACAGTATACATCAGGGTTCAAAATAATACACAGCATGGTTTTAAATGTAATCAGACATTTACTGAAATAGACAATCAGCTTCTTTTTTCCCTTAGTAGGTTTGTGTATTATTCAGGATTTCAATTCAAGCTGGATGCACTGAAGGACAGAATTTGGCCCTTAGCAAATACTTCAGACAACATCAGATGCTATTTGGAGAAGCATAAAACCACATAAAAGAATCTAAAAGTCAATGAGAGAGACAAAAAAATTATCTAAGCATCTAGATTACAAAGCACATTGAAAAGCATAGTTTTGAGAACATGTAAATTTTGCATGCTGAATATTATTTAGATTATTAGGTGGAGATTTCTTAGACATTTCGAAGTGACTTTGGGACACAAGTACCACTGGCTTTAAATAGCCTATATTTTCTAACTTCCCACAAGGTATTTTTGAAAAACCTCCCTGTCAAATTGTAGAGGAAAGGAAGCAGGTAAATTTGTCCCACATGCATTTTCATGAATGCCTGGAAAACTTACTTCACTCCCACCCATCCTCCCTTCCCTGGAACAGTTTTCTAGATGCTCATTGAAAATTAAATGTGCTTCCAGCCAAGGGGAGAGGAGAAAGCTGCCCCACTTTGGCTACTGAAAGAAACAAGACGAGAAACAACAGCAGAGGGTTCCCATTGACCCTGCTCATCCACAGCCCTCCTGGCTGCACCCACTGGTGTCCAGAAAAAGACTTTTGGTGGCTCTGCTTGAATTAACTCTGGTTCAATAATCAGAGACTACACAGAAAGAAAGAAAAGAGGTGGGGAACAAGCTGACCACAGGAGAAAATGGCCACTTTTGAAACAAAAAACAGCCCTGGATTCTGTCCTCTATCCTCAGCGTTGCTTGTACATGTTTCTCAAAGCCCCTTTCTTTTAAAATCTTCTATTGACAAAACTGGAGTGTTGAAAGAGGGGAATCACTACCAAGTTGCTTGACAAATTGAAGTCCTTGTCCTCCAAGCCAGATTTCCAACACTTCCCAGCTGCAGGTGGTGAGGTGGAGAAATTTCCACGAGAGCTCGCCTGTCCGGGCACTGAATTATTTCAGGAAATGTAAAATTGCAAGGAGTAGATAGGAGTAGATAACAGGGTTTAGATGCCTATTCAGATGAGGTTAAAAGCTTGTCCCAAATTTCTGATACTGCAAATAAGATGAAGAGTGAGAAAAGTCAACCAGAACAGCCCAGTTAGTTTAAGCGTATTAAGGAAGGCATTCACACACAATTGCTGAAGCGTGCTTGAATGTCTGCTAAAATCAAAGGCTGATTCAGTGCTTGCCTTGTTTGGCAATGCTGTGAAGATAGGGTTAGTTTTGCCAAACTGGAGCTGAAGAACCCTTCCACCTCAGTCCCCTTGATTTTCTTTTGAAAGCAAACTCAGGGGCTGAAGGATTAACTTAATGTTGGAAGTATTCGGATACTCCCAGCCCTGTTTGTGAGGATGCCCAGCATGTGCCACCTGGAAATGTGTTCTTTTAATCAAGTCACAAATTTATTTCATTTTAAATTTTCCTTAACCACTCTGATTGACTTTGCTGACAGTGAGCAGCTGAGGTGCTTGTCTAAAATTTGAGTTGGTGGCTGGATCTCAGGCAGACAAAAAGGTGCCAGCAGGGCATGGCTGCAGCCTCAGAGCACAGGCTGTGTGTCAGTGTGTTTAGCTTTCACCTTCAGCTCCCCTGCATGTGTAAATCCCATCTGGCTCCATCAGCCACAAGTGATGTTCAGCACTTGTGTGTCTGCAGCTTGACCTGCACACAGAATGCAGGAGGTGCAAACCTCTCTCAGGTGAAGCTGCTGCTCCTCACTCCCTTATAATCTATACAACTATTGCAGAAGAAAGTCATTCTATGCAAACTGAAGTCCAGCAGGAGATGGAGAGGGTTTGCTTTTTTTGTCTCTCTGTACCTGGGGTGTATGTACTGCTTTCATCACTGTGGGTTGTAATTTAATGTAAATTTCCAGTTTGTTCCATCTGCTTACACCAAACTATTTGCTGAGCTCTGTCCTGCATCTGCTGACATTCATAAAACCAAGCTTTTTTTTCTTTTTCCTCTGCAGACTGCCTGAAAGAATTCTTTATGCAAAGTTAATGTGGATGAGTTCCATTTTCAAACACCTCCAAACCAGACATTCAAAACAAAATATAGATTTACTTTTATATCCTTCCCTAATTAGATTATTTGTGTCCTGTGAAACAATCTAAGCTTTCATTTCAACTAAGTATTACCAGCCTTAATTTTGCCTGAAAAATTTTGAAGCGTGACCAGACATTATTGATGTAATACCACTTTTCTAAAGCTCTGGTTTGAAAAAGCTCTGGGAGGTGGGAATTTTGTTGTTCAGTCAATGGAGTGTTAACTCCAAAGCCTAAATCACACAACTTTAAAAAAAACCTTGTTCATCTTAGGAGCAAATATAGCTACATCGTTTATGTCACAGTCTGCTACCCTGTCCCTTCAGTCATGCAGTCAGATCATCAAACTTTCAGTTTAAAGCTAAAATGCAATTTTAAGGAGTATTCTGGCCAAATTTACTGTCTGCTTTTAATCAAGTCACAAATTTGTTTCATTTTAAATTTTCTTTAACCACTCTGATTGACTCAAATGAAAAGCAGGGATGATTGTGCACGGTGCACGATGATCTATGCCTGATATTGTGGAAATAAATTCAAGTTAAAAATGACCTCCCAATGCACTCAGGGCTCTGCTTTGCACCACCACTCATGCATCGTGACATTCTTAAACTTCCACCAGTAAAGTCAACATCAATATTACATCCATTTCTACAAAGCAACCATATAAACTTCATCTTTCTACACATGCTTTACTTTAAATCATGCATATAAATCCATCTACACGCACAGTCTGAGTCTAAGAATTTGCAGATACTCAGCTGACGTATTTTCATTGTCAAACTCAGGCAACTTAGAGCCAAATTTAATGCTCCAGCTCACATAAGAGTAAGACTGCAATATCCCAAGCTGGTTCCCAGCCTGGTCTAACTGGCTCAAAGTGCTGTGCTGGGAGGCTCATGGCCCAGCTAAGGTGGCACTTAGGTGTCTCTACTGTTCCCAGAGCTGGAAGCTCGTTTGCAGCTTTGTGCCACGTCCTGCACCATGTGGGTGTCACTCAGGGCTGGACCTGTGCCTTTCCATGGTGACAAAGCATTGCTGAGCTCTGTTTGCCTCCTGCCCTCCTTCCTTCCCATCTGAAGGAGTGATCTAAAGGCTGGCTCACTGGTAACTTTGGCAGGAGTGACAGGAATGGGATGGAGGGGATATGGGACCCTCAGGGAGGATACTTTCACCACGCTCATGCTCTCACAAACCATGTGAGGGCTGCTCCCTGCAGCAGCCACAGTCCTTGTGGTACAACACCACACTCCTGATGTCCTTGCAGCCCCTCACCAGTGTCCCCTGCAGCAGGGATGTGATGAGTTTGTCACTTAAAACCTCCACGTTGCTGCAGAGCAAGCAGAAACCCACAGAGGTGCTACTAAGGTACACTTCAAACTCATCCACCCGCAAAGGGAAGAGGGGACCTAGGAAGAAAATAACCTAAATGAGCAGAAAACCCCTGATGAGCAGCAGCCAAGCTTCTGTAATTTCCCAACACCTCTATTGTTTCTCCACTGACTAAGGAGAAAAGGTCTAAGTGGTGCATATGGAGTTTGCCCCTGGAGATGGGGGAAGGGAAGGAAATTAAGGTACAAATATATAATTAGCTGCCTAATGTGAGGGACATAAAACATAGACATTTTTCATTCTGCCCCAGAGGTGACTGAGAATGTAGAATCTCTGGGTAAGAAATCAATGTGCAGACTGTCAGGTAAATACATATTGAAATATAAGTGGGGGGTAAGTTAATAGTTCTGTGAGGACATATAATAAAGTCTATAGTTCTTTCATCAGCACTGTGAACAATGCAGTTACTGTGTTCCTCCCCTGGTGTAATAGCAAAGACGGTTGCTAGACTCTGAAAATAAATTATGCCATGCTTTATTAAATGGTAAACAGCTGTTCCAGCCACAATACAGCACATGCTAATTGAAGAATGCCTTAAGCAGTCCTATAATAAAAAGCTTTTAAGAGTTGGAGAGGAAAAAGAAAAAAAAAAAAAAGCCAGCATCATGACAGACTTACTATCATGGGTTCCCTTAGTTAAAATTCAACACATGGGTCATTCAAGGTGAGAAGTATATTCTGGGAGAAGATCTACAGTAATGAACATTTAAGAATCATTAGCAGGCTCTTTCATGCCACGATGCTGTAGGCAAAGACGTGCTTAGGTAGGAAGTACAGCCACAAGGTTCACATCGTGTTTCCTTGTCTTGTTTTGCTAAGAGATACGTATCCAGGAATACAACAAATGTGCCAGGAGAATTGCACTTTATGAGGTGGTGATCCCCAGCTCCGAAACCTCACTGCTCATGGGAGAGACCTGGGCAGAGAATGAGAGCTATGGCATGGTGAAAGAGCACACAGAGAAAAGAGAGGAGATGATACTTGGCATGGGTAGCCCCAAAGTGTAAAGTGTTTCCTGAGCAGTGTCTCTGTCCCTTTGCAGAGCTCTGACCCCTTGTGCCAGCCTGGTTCTGTCAAGATGAGGAGGTGTGCAGTGCCCAGCAGTTACCAAAGGGGCTACTAGGAATGCCAAGGTACAGTAATTTTTTTTTTTTCTTACATCTAGAGGTCTTTGCTGGTCCCTGCAGTACATTTCTAAGCAGCCTTGTACAAATATCCCCGCTTTGCACCTCAATTTTCCCATCTTTACCTTGCATTAAAGAACTGGAAGCCTGGTGTGAAAAAGTCCCTTAAGAGTCCTGAATGATAGGTACTATGAAAAATATAAATGTATTTACAGCAGCTACTAACTGACATAAGCATTTGCCCAAGAATGACATCCAGATCTATGGCCCTCAGACTAGCAGACACCTGCTTTCAGGGAAATTGCCCGCAGAGCTCAACTAGATGTACGTGCTTGTGCATGTGTGTAAGTGTGTGTGCAAAATAAAAACAGCAAAAACAGTTCCACAGCAGAGAATAATAAGGAAAAGAGCCATCTTTTCCCCACTGCACAGCACAATAATTCCTTGTCCTGTCTTTGGGATTTCTCCTTTTTCTAAAAAAACACTCTAAGATGAGTGCTGCATGGTGAGCGAGAGGAATTTTTTTTTTAATGTTTGCAATAAGGAAAGTGCTTAGAAATGAGGAATAAAGGATATGCGTCAATCCATTAGATGGGATGCAAATATTTCATTCTGCTCATACAAATCATATGATGCACTTGCAAATTCCTGCAACAAAGCACTGGTTTAATGGAACTGCTCTTCCTATAGAAATAGAAACAGGTAAAGTTTTCCTTCATTGGACTGTGTGAGCATTTCCTTCATAAATAAAAGCTGCAGTATCTAAGGTATTTCCTTTGTTGTGTCACCTTTAGGACTTACTATTTGAAGTATTCCATTGAAATGGCTACGCTCTGTGCAGTGTTCAGAATTTTAAGTAAAACCTTAAACAGTTACAAATCAAAGCATTGGGGTACTTTGAAGAAGCACATACACTATATACATTGCATTCTGCATGCATATGCATTGCTGGTATCTTTATATCATCGACATGTTCACAAAAAACCCCAAAACATTACAGCTTTGGGGAAAAATATTTCAAGCAAATATAAACATTAAAAAATATATAATTTTCAAAACTCAGATTTCAGCATCTTTAGGGCTGGTTCTACATCTAGGTTTTCGAAATATGTCAGATTCTAAGAGGAATAACCATGACATTTTTCTGACAGTAACTGAGTTGTTTTCATACATATTGCACGACAGTAGGAAGATACATTAATTAAATAATTACAAATAATGATTTTTTTCCCTCATGTATTTATTAAATATTTTAGGTTTTAAGGTATCGATATTTTACACCTGCATCTGGTTTTATAGCTTCTCCCTCACTCTCTGTGATTTCTGTTCCTCTTCTAAAAAGAATGCTTGAGGAAATTCTGTGCTGTCTCACTCAAATTTATAATTAATGTAGCAGAAAATTATATTTCTAATTAAATAAAACTGAGCATGAATTGAGGCAAATGCTTGAAGCATTATAAACAGTACAAACTTGGGAGAGGGACAAAATCGCAAACAATGAGCAGGTAATGTAACTGCATATATTAGAAACATCTCAATTATTACATCCACAAAGGCAGAACCTAAAAAGCTGCATTTCATAAGAAGGTGTCATGTTGACATATATTGCTCATTAAAAAAGGTGCCGTTTGTATTCGGGTTACTGTTCTTCATATGCATGAATACTGGTAACACTTTGTGGGAAAGGAAAGCCCTTGAGATTTTGTGTAGTTTGAATATTTAATGTAACAATAGTTTGCTCCCTAATAAAGAAAGGGAAGAAATTTGGGAGACGGGGACATAAATTTGCCTATTTATTATGTTGTGCTGACTGCAGCTGGGTATCGGCACCCCCAGTGACTGCTCACAGAGGCTGCTCTTTAAACAAAACCAGACAAGAAGCTCCCCCCAGCCCCCTTTTTAGGCAGAAAATAGCAGGTGGTGTATATAATATTAGTATATTATGTGTGTGTGTACTAACCTACTAGTTATCTGAGCTTACACCCGGCTGCCAGCAAACTGTCAGCTGTAAAGGCGATAAGGTGGGCAGTTTAAAGAAGATACTGGAGCCTTAAGCTTCTTAATGTGCCACGAATCAATCCCATGAAAGCAAACAACTTGAAAAAGGGTTATATGTCTTTAGGAAATCTCCTGGCTCCCCTCGCCTTGCCTGGAACCGGAGTTTTCTCGCCCCTGTGACCCCTGAAGCAGCCCAGAGGGACGTGGAACAAGGCTGTTCCAGGAGGCAGCTCGCTAATTGAGGAGCTGGGCGGGGGGAGAGGGACCCCCTCTCCCACGTTAAGTGTCCAAATCAAGCATGACCAGATTGACGTGGCCAAATCGCCGTCTGGAGGCTGCTCCACGCCAGCAGCAGCAGGGCTTTTCACACCTGAAGGGGCCCTGCTCCATCCCCATCAGGTTGTGTTAGGGATGAGTTATAGGGTGGGAGCCCTAGAAATGGGATGTGCTATGGGGTGGGAGCCCCAGGAAAGGGATATGTTACGGGGTGGGAGCCCCAGGAATAGGATGTGTTTCAGGGTGGGAGCCCACGCCCCGTGCCAGGGATTTGCTGCTCCCCAGCTCTCCTGAAGGGAGCAGACATGCCCAGGCAGTGGAGGCACGCCTTGCCAGAGGCAGGAGTTGATGGCTCCCATCTCACAGCCCACCTTCACCTCTCCTCCCCTCAAAAATCAGCCTCTTTCAGCTCAGGGGGAGAAGCTAGAGGAATTCATTATTTGTTCCTGCTGAATGGGCATGTGCAAAAGTGCCCTGGAAGAGGAGGGTGCTGGGGGGCCAGTGCCTTTGTACAAAGACCCCCAAAAAGGGGGAGTTTCAGTGATGCTTTGGACCCCAGCCATGACCTCCCAAGTGCTCCCAGCTGCCCTGCAGGACTGGAAAGGCACAACCTTCCTTGGAGAGGAGCAGAGACTGAAGGGGGGGATTCAGAGCACAAAGGGCTGTAAAATGGTGAACTTTCAGGCTTTTCAATCATGGAGGGATGCCTAACTCTCTTCTACACTCCTGAAAATCTCCTTCATCAGCAGTTTGATCAAGGTGACAGAGACAGTCTGGGATTTAATCCCATCTAGGATTAAAACTCAACAGTTCCTGCCCCACGGTCCTCAGCATGCATCTACTTTAAAGGAGAGAAGTTCTTATTTTCCCGTTCTGGCAGGAGATGCGGCCACAATGTGGTCAAGGTTGTCTTGTCAATTTATCTGTTATTTATGTAGAGCAGGAGCCTCCTGAGCTGCACTGAGCTAAAATTTAAGCTGAGGAGGAAATACAGCAGGATGGGAGTTGTCAGCCCCTGAAATTCAGTGGAGACACTCACAGGCAAACGTTTAGGGGGATATTGTAAAAGCTTGAGTAAATGTTTCCTAAACAGCATACATTGTTATATGATGATATGAAAGCAGGCTCTATAGGACTATCAAATCCAGACTTTATTTCTCTTCTTACACTACTTATTCAGATCTAAAGAAGGACTGCACAAAGTCAGGGCATAGCAAGATAACATGATTTAGAGGAAAAAATATTGGAGAGAGACTGCAAGGCATAATATGGAGACTATTTCCATATTTACTTTGAAATTTCTTGGGAAACTCGAGCTAGCTTTTGCTTTTTTTCAGGAATAAAAAACGAACAGACAAACCAAACCCACATCAGCCCCAGCATGTCTACTACTTTACATAACTCCCTTTCCCCCTGAAACCTAGGGAACTTTCTGTGAGAAATATCTATTTGTGGCTTTAATATAGATTTTTTTGATAGAAATATGAAGAGAGAATAGTAGAGGAAAAATCTCAAAAGCATCAGCAATAATCACTACATGAGAAATAGCATCTAGCTGTAGATCACATATACTGTATATATTGTACTACACACTACCTTTTGTATTTTTAAATGGGGGTCACCAAATTACATCTCAGACGTGACAACAGGTAACTGCAGAGATGAGGATGAAATCCTCCTCCACCTGCAATATCCCTAACCCCAGAAAATCTTGACTAACTCAGCAAAAGTTGTCTCCCTCTGCTTCACCTCCCTCCCTCTGGAACCGGTTCCTCTGCTCCTGCTGCCAAACACCAGCTAGGACAGATGAAAGCTCTGTGGCAAAGCCAGCATTCCTGGGCACTGCTCTGGAGAAGGGGAAACAGGGATTTTTTTTGGTTTCCACTGCTGTTACACCTCTGAGCCCCTGCAGATGAGCTGTTATCACAGCTTATCCCTTGCTGCCTGTTGCAGCAGTGAGCAGCAGGCAGTGCTGCGAGCACAGACAGGCTGCAGTGATGGGGAGAGATAAGAGAGCACAAAGTGTGAATGAGGCAATCCCCTTCCACTGAGGTGTGGGTGCAGGTGAATGTGTACTGCTCTGGCCTCTCCCTGTGACATCCCAGGGCTGCTGAAGGCAGGGAGGTGTGTTACTGCCACGGTTTGAGGGATGGGGAGGAGGCAGATTGAACTGGTCACAATATTTAATGTGCCCTTGGCCCTCCCTGTTGCATGAGCATCTTTACACGTGTGCATCTCCACGTGTGTTTCTGGAAGGCAATACCTCTGCCGTGGAAGCAGTAGGGGAAGGCTGTTCTGAGAAAGGAAACTGCTGCTCAAAAATGTGCCATATGGGAGAAGGCATCTTAGGAGGAGAGACATGGATGGCTCTGGACATTTTCATGCTCTTCCTCTAAGTTTGAGGTCACCTTGGAGTTTGTGACCATATATCCCCTTCCCTGGGGAAACACACCCTGCCACAGGTGCAGCAAAACCCAGTCAGATCTGTTCTGGCACCTGTACCAGCTGCTTTTGCTCCATAAAGCATCTAAAAAATATTCCACAGACACATTCCCACTCATAACATTAAAGGGAGAGAAGTCCAGCAGCACTGGAGTGTTCTCCATTTTTCTGCACCTTTTGGATGCTTTTGTGTCAGTGTATAGAAGATTTTAGATGCTTTCCAACCAAAAAGCAGCTACTACCTCTCCAAGCCATTGCTGGTGAACTGACTGAAGCACAGTTAAACAAAGGATAACATTTTCAGTATCCCTGCTCCAGTACCATAAACCTCAAGTTCCAAAATACAGCCACTAGAGGAATAGGAAGTAGTGAATATCACAAAGGTGCCTGATTCAGTCTTTTCCATCTTGTTTCTGCCTAGAAAAATACAGGCCATTAGATAAAATGCTAACTTGGATTGCAGATCTTTTCTTTATTCCTCCCTACATCTGTCCAGTCCTTTGCCTTTGTCTATTTCTACCTCATTCTATTAATCTTCTCTCATTTTTATTGCTATTTATTTTATTGCTACCTTTCCCTACTATTCAGACTTTTTTTTTTTTTTTTTTTTTTTCCCCCCCAGGTCTATCTCTGTGCATATTTACTCTGTCCCTCTTAGCACGTTATACTTTTGTGTATAATGACCCAATTCACCATTCCACCCAGGTTTCAAGCCTCCTTCCACTGGAGTGCATTTGCCTTCTAGCCCTGGTCACATTTCAGGAATAAAACTTCTTCTAAAATTTTAGAAAAAGGGGGCTTTCAATGTTTCCAGTTCAATAGTTACCAACATTTTGGAGGATTTAAAGTTGTATTTGGCATGGCCACCATAACAAATTTAGGACATGTTCTGTTCATACATGGTCTACTCTGCCTTTCCTATCATCTGTCAAGTCAAGTGGGAAGTTTTTTTAGGGGAGTTGGAGCTATGTGGTTTTTAAGGTGTCTTCCAACCCAGATTATTCTATGACTCTATGAGTCTGATTCTTGGTAGCTTAAGAGGTGATTTTAAAGTCAGTATTAAGGATGATGAATGATGATAGATGAAGCAATGAAGGAATTTCCCTTTCTATAACCAGCAGCAGGTTGTAAAACCTGTAAGGGAGGGGATTAGGACAGGCCCCTTTAAAAACGAGCCGGACAAAATCTTATTTATTAATGTAATGAGAATGGTTATAAGGGATATTTCTGTTCACAATTTACTGTTGTAATTGGCTGCTCTATGTGCCCATAGTGCTCACACCTCAGGCAGTACACAACCAACTAGATAAGGTTCAAGCTGCAGCAGTTCTCAGCCCTGCACAGCATAGTTACTCCTAATTTCTTGAATAAAAAAATTGCCCTGTAAGTAGACATTAAGAGTTTTGGGCTGTAACTCGTGATTTCGAGAAACCAGCAGAGAAAATTCTCAGAGGTTCCTCATGTCCAAATTCTTTGGAAATCCAGCCTTGAGCTCTTCATTTTGATGTGGTTCATTTTAACATGAGAGGGCAACTTGAGATGATTTTAATTTAAAAAACAAACAAACAAACAAAAGTATCCTCTTTACAGACATGCACGGAAAGGGGAAAATAATAAGGCCAAAGCCCTTCATGCTACATTTTAACTGAAGCTGGGTTGGTGTTAATCAGAGGGCAGGGAGATGTTCCAGAACAATCAGTTACACAGCAGATGTGAAGCACACCCAAGGCCAGCCCTGTGTGGAGGACAGAGGGTGAGCCTTGCACACCAGCACCGTGGCAGTAGCTCACATAAGCCTGGCCTGCCCTGCTAGAGCCAGCATGGCCCTCCCAAAGCACAGCCTAATGCAGCCACTGCTCTGCAGGGATTCTGGCACCTGCTGCCCCATGCCAGCAAAAGGCTGCTTTTTCCTCCAACTCTTCCCAAAAGTTCTATTAAGGGATTTCCCCACTATTCATTTGCAAGTATGAAATTGACCTGAAATTATTGATGCGTTATTCATACAGATAATGGCCACAAATTCTGCCATGTGTTCCTTATGTACCTGCTAACAAACCCATAGGTGCCATTTCTGACTGAGCTGACCAAAACCCTGCTAAGCTAAAAAAGAGTAATGCTTTACAAACTGTGTTTGCACAAATATGGGTTTTCCACTCACACTAGATGTTTTTATTGTACTGATACAGTATATCCCTATCAAGAGCATTTTGGCAATATTGAATGTCAATATTTCCAGAATGGCAAGTTTTCATAGTGTTGAATATTCTTTAGTTCTATAAAGAAAAGATTGCAGACTTCAGAGGGATGAATCATATCCACACCAATTTCCTGGATTGGACCATGTGTTACCACACTGTAAGAGTCTTTCTGGAAATAAAAAAAACAAACTTATGTGCAAATGGAACAAATGTCTGATTCCAGCGAGAAGTGTTTTATCCTAATGAAAAAGCCTGCTTGTTAACTAGGCTTTGCTTAGCATTTTTATTTTTATTTAGAGTGTTCCCACAGGCCTATGAAATTCCCCTACTCTTAAAACTAATTAAAGGGTATTTTAATTATCTGAGATATCTCAATTCATAGATTATAAAATGTGGAAAGAAAAAAAACCCATAGTCTGGAGTAATAATGTGCAGCATATTGCAGTTAGAGCTATTTCCCCTGGATCACTGCTCTATAATTCCATAGTCTTCCATATTTTCTATTTATTTCCAGAATAAATACTTCTTTTCAGCTTATTTTGAATCCATACTCTTTTCCAACAAAAAGGGTTTTGTGTGCCCTCAAATAGTAGTTTGGGTTTTTTTTTTACATAATCACAGCACCTCTAAGCAGACCTGAAATTCCAGAATCAGTGAGCACTTCAGAAAGTACAGGGCAGAAATTCACATTTGCACCTGTGTTTGTTTCAATGATGTAAGTGGCTGCTTTATAGTCACTGAATATTTGCAAACAGCTCAACTAAAATGCTTCCTGGAACAGACACTAGCTCAAATTGAATATTGCACGCTATCCTTGGAATGATGGCTTTTTTCTACCAATAACTGAGACCATACATGGAAAACTATAAGGCAGCACTATCAGATAATCTCTATTTAAAAAAAAACAAACATGACAAAATTCTGTATTCAAAAAGAATTCAGCTGAAAATTTTGTGATCTTACATTTAATCAATTAATTGTAGGCAGAAAAAGAACCATAACATTTCTGAGTTTTCTGTCAAATTCATCATCTACTACGAAAAAGAAAAGGAGGAAGGAGAATCACAGATCAAACCTATGATTGTTGAACTTATTGCTTTAATAGAAGCTAATCTAACAGCTGAAAATCAGGAAAAAAATCCCAAATATTTTTTATTTCTAGAGTGCTTTATTTCCACGCTCCCCTGGCATGTGCAACACTGTTCAGTTTCAGTGAGAGCAGCTAAAGTCAGGCAAAAGTCCTATAAAATTTTAAACAAGCAAATACTCTTAGAGTGCTCAGTAGGATCACTTGTATTAGGAGGATTTGCAGGACTGGCACCAAATGGGCAATAGTCATTATCCTCTTTCTCTCTCTATTTTTTTGTTCACACATGTGTGTGCAGAATCATAGAATCACAGAAGTGTGGGTTGAAAAGGACATTCAAGATCATCTAATCCCAACCCTTTGCCAGGCACAGGGACACAGGAGAGTGTATCCACATTACAGCAAACAGAAAATGTAAAACTACATCTAAAAGAGGAGGATTTAAATTTTTTGTTTGCTTTTGTGAATGTACAACAGATTTATCATCTTTTACTAGTTTTGCTCCTGTAATTATAACCATGGGTCTTCTCTAGTGACTTGTCTGGCATGACAGAATGTTCTGACAGAACCAGCTGTGCAGCTTTTGCAATTCCTGCACTACTTCAGACACAGCCACCCCTTCCTCTGTCTCTTGCAGAGGCGTGATGAGGGCCCCACACAGGTGTCAGCAACAGCACCATGGCTGAGAATTTGAAATCAAGGCACCAGACAAACATAGGTGAAATCAGCAAAACTAGGGAAAGCATAAGGAAGCGATGAAAAATAAGGAATTGTTCTGATGGGGGTGGTAAGCACTTTCCACAGTGCACTAACACTTTATTAATACATAAATTGCAAGGGGGTTTCTATATATTTCTATGTATATGGTGGGGTTTTACCAGCCTCTGTGGTTTCACCCTCCCAGCAGCTTCTTGTTCTCTGGAAATTCAAGATATTGTAATATGTTCACCTGTTCTCAGCTGCTGCTTCCAAGAGCACGCCCAATTCCTCAGCAAATCCTTCTATAAGCTTTTTTCACCCTCAGTATTTTTTGGGGTTGTTTCCCAACACTCATGATGACCTTTCCCCACAGTGCAGTGGTTCAGCAGCTGGCCAGATGTGAGACTGCTGGAAAGGTCAATTGCTCTTTCTTTGAGGTTTTGTCCAAAAACACTGCTTTTTGTGTTTATGCTTGAATTACTATTTCACCTACAGTGATCACTACTCTAAAAGGAAGCTCTCCATAAAGGAACTATTCAGCAAAAAAAAAGTGCATATATATTTGAAATAAAAGTTTGGGGTTTTTTTAAATACAAAAATTCTGCTTGCACAGTGTGTGAAACAGAACAAAAAACAGCCCTACAGTTAAAAACTATATTGAAATATTGAGTAATCTTAATGCAGACTGGAACACCCACACAGTGCAGAATTCAGAACCTGCAAGTAAAATTGACTACAAAACCAAAATTGGCTTTGTTGGCTTTTATTGCTCTAATCTCTGAAAAATGTAAAAAGCAAACAAAGAGAAAAAAGTATGAATAGCAAAAGAAAATGGATTTCAGACCTATGTTTGTAATAAACAAATTATTTGCAACAGAAATATTTCTTTAGAGCATGCAGTAGAACTTAGATGTGGTGCCACCTCTTCCAAACTCTGTCAAAATCTTGTGTAAAATAAATATTTTTCTCCAACAATAATCTATTAACTTGAAGGTTTAACAACTATTTAGACCTTGATAACACAAAAATAGGAGTGCTGACATCACTTAATACAGATGCAGAGCCACCTCCAGGCTCAGAATTCAGAAATTCAGAAATCTTCAAAGGAAGAATTCTACATGTGCTTTAAAAGGCACACACGGACTTGAAATATTTTTGTGGCAGGAAGTTTACAATGAATTAATATAAATAGTGTTATATTATTGGCTATCTTCAGGAATATAACTGTATTATTAGATAATTATTTCTTTTATGGTGTGTGTTTGTTAGTTTTTTTATACAGAGGTGAGTATATTAATCTTACATTAACATGGTAATACATTCTCTTAGTAGCCGAAATAAAGTCATTACAATGGGGAAAGGGAGTAAGTGAGGAGCAACAACAAAAAAAAATTTAAACTTCTTATTATATTGATGGAGGAAACAACCCTCCCTTAGGTTCATTTTTATGTGACCTTCTTTTACCTGATGGCCAAACATAATTAATGAAAAATGCAGTTTGTTCCTGGGTGATATCAGAATTTTCCACGTTTTTCCATTTGAAATAAGAAGCATCTGGATTAACTTTTAAAAAATGACTTAATGTACATGTTCTATCGCTCTTTTGCTTAAACCTTTCAATTCCTCTTATCTTTGGGAAAGATTTTGTGTTGATGAACACAAAAATAGGGTGATGTGCTGTGGGAAAAAAAAAGCAACTCCCCCCCACCCCAAACTCCATGTCCTATTGCAAGTGCAAAACCAAGAGGCAATTTCCCAAAAAATCTCCAACTGAGAAGCTTTCCCCAGAGTGTGCTGTCTGTAAAATCTGAGAGCTCTGTGTGCACTCATTCCAAGCCTGGGAGGGATGCTCTGGAGGGTATCCCCTGCCTTTCCTACAGCATGCTTGCACTCCAACATCACCACCCAGACCCCAAAATCAAACCTGCTGGGGAGCTCCCAAGCTCTGAGGGCTCAGACACTCACATTTTACACTTTGCTGAACCTGTCAGATGCAGACATAACTCTGTTTGTCTTCTGCACAAGTGTTGCCCAGTTAGTGCTTGAGAAGTTAAAACTTCTTCAGCAAGTTGTGATCTTGTTAAACAATTGCAGAAGGCAGATAAAAATAAATAGACTGTTACACATCACCAACTAGGAATTGGAAATTTGCAATGAAGAGCTGGGAAGGGGCAAATAAATTCTAGATCCAAATTAGCTACCAATAAGTTGACCACTATTAACCTAAAGCCAAATCTGACCATTTAACTCTCCAAGGTTGGCCACAACACAGCACAGCATTTGCTCACAGTGAACTGCTAATCTCACAATGCTCCTAAAAGCAAAGACAAATTTGGAGGAATGCACAAACTGATTCAAATTAACCAGGACTCACTATTCTTTTTGTGAAAAGCACTGGGTGTGCCTTGCATCCAAAAACAACAATTTATTATGCACTGTGGTGATACAGTGCTGTGCAGCAGAGCTGTTTAAAAATCTGAAGCATTCCTAAACTGTTTCACTTAAACATTTCTGCAATAAAATCTTATTGAACTGTTGCTTTTATTAATTTTTTACACACTAGAGACCAAGTGAATGCAAGTTGATTTTTTTTCTTTTCTCCCTTCTATGATTTTTTATTTTTTTAAAACTTTACCTACTGCTAGCAAATAAACTATCCCTCTTTTTTTAATAAAACCATGGCCTTGAGTTTTGGCCCCTTAATAGTAGCCTATATGGTCGACTACCCTTGGTGTTAAATTTTCTTAAATTGTATTTCTGTCAGTATATCATTTTTTTAAGCAATGGACCCTATAATAGCAAGCTCTGTTCTGTCAGGAGTACATTTTAACAGCGTGACACAAGTATTTTTCACTACAGGAGACAAACAATGATATGTATTACATGCAGTAAACATTGCCTTTGGTACATAGGGTTCTCTTAGCATTCATCTGTCTAAAATTTCATTGTGTCCTGCACAGGGAAAAAACCCTGCCTCTCATTATCTATTGCCGAGGGCTGTAGGTTTGTAAAGTGCCAACAATGCATTGTCACATTTCTCACAAAACAAGGGCTTGATTGATTATTACAAGAGAGGTAGAGACCCAGCAAGGTGGATTAAGGGATATTTTAATAGTGAAAACAAAATAAAAAACCTTTCACTGAGCTGCTTAACTAACAGTATTGTAATCAATTTCTTTTTTTTTTTTTTTTTAAAAAGGCCCCTTTCCCCAAAACAAGTAGGGGCAAGAATTTCATAAAATAAAGACATTTTGTGCTTAATAGCATCCTGGCAAGAGGAGAGGAAAAATGGCAAATTTTCTGTGGGAAATGCACCCAAGCCTGTGATTTTACAGAGCAAGGACTGTGACAGCAGTAGTTCCGAGATTCACAGCGAATTTATGTAAGAGCTGCAGTTCGATAGTTAATCAGATTATTATACTCCCAGTTACTAAAAACAAGTTTTCCAGTGCTCATGCACATGAAGTGCCCTTTGGGTACAAGGGACCACCCCTGGGAACCTTTTCTCTGACATTTTTGTCACACTTTAGGTGGCTGAGCATGACCTCATGTGAGCCATCCCAAGCAGGGTCAACCCCACTTTTTGTGCACTGGGTGGGCTGGGGGTGGATTTATAAATGGCTCAACACTGGCAGAATTCTCTGATTCCAAAAACCAGCAGGGGGGTGTGGAGCACTTGGAGAAGCCTCATCAGGTTTGCTGAACTCAAACCAGACTTTGCTGCAGCACCTTAAACTACAAGCACCATAAATGGGCCATGTGTAGGGGATTATCCAGGAGAGTACAATCAATCAAAGTATACAGAATTACTCAGATGAAAAACCAATGCATTATTCACTTGTTAATTGATTCTTAAAAGAAATATGACTTTTCCCCTCCCTTCGGAGGTAGAATAATCGTGGTCAGAAAAAGAAAACAAGCAGGATTGACTTATATTTTTAGAGAGTCTGGGTAAATTCACTCCACCCCAAAACCATTTTCTGTTGTAGGCAAATCACTCCTAAGCTCTTTAGTTTAATAATCAGAACGGGACATTTTCTCAGCCCAAATGATCAGACACCTTGGGCTGAAATCCTGCAGTGGCAGGTTCAAATGCATGGCAGAATTTCCTCCCCCAAAATCAGGGAAAGTTTTTAGTGCCAGGGAATTATTGGAAAAGGATTATCACCAGCACTGATTGAAACTAAGCTGAAAACATGTTGGTTTTCAAAAAGCAAAGCAGCAGTCTGTATACAGAGGATAAGGTTAAAAACAGCCCGTGGAGGTGGGGAGGGAGAGAGGGAAAAGGGGAAGCAAACTCCTTTCCAGAAGGTGACAAGACTCCTTAAAAGGCTGTTATGGAAATTGCCAGGGATTTCTTCTTCCTCAGAATATTTTAAATTAAAGCACTGGCATACAAAATGTCCCATGGATCGATCAAGGAGAGGCAGATACACAACTCTTTATCCCAGGCACATAGTTCATTTTGCATCTGATAACTGTTGGCTGTTGTCAGGGCTGTGTAATGGGTGGGGGGGTTAAAGGAAGAGAAATTTACAGCTGTTTCACAGAGACAGAGAAGAGATCATTTGCTCTACATAGCCTTCAAAAAGAAATATAGAGAGTAGCTGGCATTGGTAAATGCTGAGTTTCCTTGCCAAAGCCTGTAGCCTTATGAGATTCTCTATGCATCTTCTCAGCTGAGCTGAAGAAGGTTTGGCTGGAACAAAATTGCTTCTCACCAGCAACATCTGCTACAAGATCTGGAGATCTGTGTCATAACAAAGCCTGTTTTCAGATTCCTGCCCTCCTGTAGGTGCTGAGTGCCAGATGAAGGGGCTGGAAGAGGATAAATGGACTCTGCAGGCCCTACATCCAACTGAGGGGAATTGCCATAAGAATGGGGAAATGCAACCATAAACTCCTGTTTAAGGGCCCTTCTGACAAACTCTGCTTTGGCAGAACCAAAGCACAGTTCACAGCAGATGTTCTGGATAGACTTGTCAACATTATGCTGAGTTCCTTGGTAGTGCAGGTCTGTTAAGTGTACAAAAATAACTCCAAGAATGTTAGGTTGAAATTTTGGCACTGGGTGCAAAATTCCTGGGTTTTTGCTAAGGAAACTTCCCAGTCCCAGCTCCCTGCAGGAGCCACTCTGGCAGTCACATTCCTGAGCTGGAAGCAAAGCTCATTTGGGGCATCCCCAGTGACCTGACAGGGACAGGTTCCCACACACCCCACGCTCACTCAGCCACACCAGGTTCCCCATAACAGAGTCTTGATGTCTGGATCCATGAAGCAATTTATTACTGTCATCTTAATCAATATTGTAGTCTTAATAATTTATTATTTATTCTGTATTATTATTGTGCATAGTCCCACAGAAACAGTTTGAGCTGTGCCTCCAAGGAGGAACCCCCAGCTAAAGAACCCCTGGGTTTTTGTCACCTCACAGTCCAAGCCTGAGGTTCTCTGGTGTTTTCCTGCCTTTCTCTGAGTGTCTATAGCCCGTGTTATTCAAGCAGAACTACCTGCACTGGCTGTGCTCCTCCACACATTGAACTCTTTCCTCACTAGTATGTCTGGGCTCCAGTAGGACCCACCTGAGGAGGTTCCCCCAGCACTTCCCTCACCCTGACAGAAAGGAGCTGTAAAGGAAAGAACATGGAGCAGAATGGTACTGGGCTACAGGGGTACTGGGATGTGCTTTGCCCATCCAGCCTTTGTGTGTCAGACCTGCAGCCTGACCCCTCCCACTTTCTCATAGCATGGAAGGGGGAAAGAGTTTCAGCTGCCCTGCTCTCTGCACAAAAACCCAAAACAAACAAAGAAGAACAAACAAAAAAAGTAATTATTTGACCCACTTCCACTCCTTCATTTCTAAAGAATGCAATGCTGAGGCATCAGTGAGGACTGTGTCTTTAACACAGCTGATCTATAAGGACTGCCAGGCAATTAGGTTGTTTGATTTCCTGGGACTACAGAAAAAGCCAGGAGGAAGCCCACAGTGGGCACGCCTGCCGTAATTGCTGTGTGACAAGATGCTCACCCATCTGTCCAGAGTCTTGTGTATCCATTCACTCCAGCTCCACTGACAGACACAGAGGGCCAGTCTGACTTCAGCATTCATAGGTGACATTGCTAGAATAGGTTTGCACCCACCTGCGTTTTACTATAGCAATTAAATATTCATGCATTTGCTACAAAGCTTCTAAAGCACCTGAGAAATACTCATAAAACTAGATTTAAATCACCTCACCTTTAGCATTTCATCCCAGACACTTTGCAATGGCTGGAAAAGGTGTTGACCACTCCTAAATAATTGGATGTGGGGATGAAAACAGAGACAAACTTCACATGCTGCTCACAGCTCTGTATCAGTGCAACAGCCTAATGTAAAACAAAGTCCTTGGCCAGTGCTACCATGAGACTTTCATGTGCAGAGCAAAGACAGAGCTGGGGACCTGCTCACCTACCTGGTGCATCAAACTCACAAGTGAGAGAACTAGCAAGGAGGGGAAGCTAAAAGCAGGCTGGATTTTGCCATAGTCATTACTGTGTATCCTTCACCATACTCAGGCACAACTCCTTTTCTTGTACATCCCCATCAAAAATTTTGGGTGAAGCCTTAAAATAGCTCTGACATCCCTTGTTAAAACCCACAAACTAGGAATTCTGTGCTTTGGTGCAGGCAGTGGCTCGGCTTGTGGGACTTTTTGGAATCACTGCAGCAAGTCGTGAATGATGTATGAAATGAAAAATCCCTGCTCACTGCACACAATTCAGATAGTAAAATCTCCCTGGAGCATTAAAAAAAGCACTTGAACGTGTCATTTTATTTTTGTCCTGTGCCCAGAAGACTCCCTCATCTCTCCCCAAGAACATGCAGACACCTCAGCTATCACCAGAGAATGAGAAAGCACTCTTGGAGCTAAAGCAGATGGGCTCAGTTTACACTGGTGTTTCCAGGAAAAGATACAGTAACCTGGAGCAAACCAGAATTATATTGGACTCAGGCCTTTCTCCAAACACAGGTTTTTGGTCATTTTTTAAAGTAATATCTAATCTCATCAGCCTGACTCTATAACTTGATTGACCTTTGGAGATTGCATTAAGGAAGCAACAACAGCATGCTCAATGCAGTTAGGACCATGAGAAGAAACATTTGATATAAATATCATGTGTGTGACTAGACATCATTTATGTTGGGACAAATACAGCCACATGCTTTGCATTCAGGCCTTTATTCTTTCTCATCCCTTTACTGGAAGTTTTTTCCATATCTGCCCTTTGGTGGTGACCTTTTAAATCTGGCAGAGCCAAATGTCTGCTGCCATAATTTTAGCCATCTTTTGACTTGCTGCATGTGGTGCTAGTACAATGGGATAGGAACTTTTTCTTGTGGTTTAGAATTCTGTGGGTTTTGGGGGGTTTTTTTTGGTCTTTTTTTTTTTTTTTTTTTTGTCCATTTTGGGGGAGGGGGAAGCTGTGGCAACAGCAATGCAGAACACAGAGGAACATAGTATTGCTCTCAACAGGGATTTGTTCCTTACCAAAACTCCTGCATATAGCAGACAGTCTCTGCTCACACACACACAGAGCCCCCCTCATCCTTTCCTCCACGTCCAAAATGACAGAAGATCTCCAGAATTAATCTTGCAGCAAAACCACTCAGTTTGGAGCACACAAACTGTCACTCCTTCCCAATCACTAAAAAGTGGGGAGTTGCCCAGTTTGTTGGTGCTCATTTGGAGCAGAGGGAGGATGGAAAACTGACAGCAAGACTACAAATCTACGGAAGAGTGATCTGTCCAGATGCAGATGTCTTGGTGGCTGCATTTAGTTTTAGAAAAGCAGGGGTCCCATCTAAAGACAACTGATGTTGTCTTCTCTTGACAAGTTTCCTTAAATTTGCAATTTAATATTTTTTCCTCCAGAAATTCAGTGATGAGGAAGGACAGTCACCTACACTAGCATGATGCATCTGCTGTCTTTCAGCCTTCCTGAATTTTGGGGAAAGCAGGGAAAAGGGAGCAGATGTTAACCCTTTCAATTCTCTTGCTTCTTCATATAAACACCAGAGCTGTAACTACTCCCCCTTGTACACAGCAGGAGGAGGAAGGGCAGCTCTGCCTTCAGCAAGCAGCACTGCAGTGAGGGTGAACTAACAAATAGGATTTCTGGTTTTTGGTTGGGTTTTTTTAATTATTTTTAATTGAAGTAAACTAAGAGGAAGACAGCAAAAACTCTGGTGATATCTGCTGTATTCCTCCTGTCAGGAAGATGCCATCTCTGGGTGTCAGCACCCATTCTGGACAGCAAGGCACTCCTGCATCACAGGGCTGTGACAGGCTGCTCTCAGCCTGTTCTCAGCACACACACCATGCCTAGGCTAGATCTGGTTTCACAAGAGGTCAGCTAGAGCTTAAGGAGGCAAAGAACCAGGGCTTAAAAGCATGGATAACACAGTTCTTCAAAATTTGGGGGTGAGAGAGTTCCTGAGTGCCTTGCAGGGATAGTGGTTTCCAGGTTTACAGTGACAAAAATCACATCTTTCCACTCAGGCAAGATTTTTTCTGGGAAACTTAACAGGCTTGCAGTCATTTTCTAAATCTGTTTCCTTCTCATTCCAGTTTTTTTTTTTTTTTTTTTTTTTTTTGGAAGGGGGGAAGAGGGAGAGTGGGTAAGAAACACTCATCCCCTATACTAGCTTTTTGATATTCTGCTAAAAGTAACAGTATACTTGTTATATAATATTGACAGTATTGCAAAAACAAGCCAGACAGGAGGCAGTGGGAGTTGGTGGCAGGAAATAACTTTTTCAAAAAGCAGACCTTTAAACCAGAGGGATGAGAAGAAAGAGCTGGGTCTGAGAAGAAAAGGACTTATGGTGGTTAAATCAGACAGAATTATAAAGTGGCTCTATGTCTGCTAGAAGAACCTTACACATATATTTATACAAGCACATTTATAAAATAGATAAAAATTACTTTTTTCAGCAGGTCATGAAGAAAGCTGTTTATCTTCCACCATAGTGAGATTATGTGATTAATGACAAGATTACTCAGGATAGTTAGTTCCAGAGTTATTTGTTCAGACACAGTACATACCTATCAAGTCTGATAATCTGACAAATTACAGTAAATTTTGCAACTGGCTGTTACTCAGAGTAAACCTCAGGGATGTTGTAGCAGAGGAAATGTATTTATACAAGGAGGAAAAAGAGGTGGACAAGGGCAAGCACCTGCTTCCCTCGGCAGGGAGAGGCTGTGCTTGTGCTCACCTTCCAGTTATCCCATGGCCAATTGCTGAATAACTTGTACTGGGGCTACCATCCACCCTACACATTTCAGGGTGCTCTGACAAAACACACGTGCATGTTTTACCTGTGATTATCAGGTGGGAACCTGTGAGGGGCAGGGAGAATAAAAAAAAATGCTGTTATGGTGACTACAGGAAAAAGCTCAGTCTGTGCTGCACGTGGGGCCAGAGAGAATTGGGACCCATCAGGGCTCCCAGTGCTTGAGAAGAGCACAGCAGACACCCAGCTTGGATGTGTGCTGGTGGAGCAGCCCCTGCTCTTTGTTTCCCTCTCTGACTCCCTTCCCAGCAGTGCCCCCTGCATTATGACTGAATTAGGGAGGGAGGGGCTGGGGGAAGTGCTCTTGGCTAACTTCAGAGGACAGCCAGGCTCATTAAAACCAGCACATTTGCTGCAGTATGTGCAGCATTTCCACCAGGTTTTAGTAAGGGAAGTTCAGAGCAGAAAGGATACATTTTTATTTACTTTTTAGTGGCACTGTTATAAGTATTCAATGTCACACTGGATTTTAATATTTTTTATTGCTATATGGAGCATAAAAAAAGCATGAATGGTCTATCTTAATAAAAATGAACATATTCTTGTAGGAGCCTGAAGCTGTTAAGTACACAGCACATGTTCATTAGTACAATTTTGGAGCATGAAGAGAAAGGGAATCGAGAACCCAAGGGTCACAAGCATCAACACAAAACCTCAGGGCTTTTGGGTAAAGTTTTGTCTCGCCTCCTACTGCTGTTTCCCAGGAAAACTGTGGAGAGCACCAACTGCCAGTGTGTTGAAGAGCCAAGCCTAGACTTGGACCACTAAATCACTCCCTAGCAGGTTGATTTGGGGCAGTGGTATGTAGGATTAGCATACAAATAACCATCCTTTCTGTCAGAGACAAACAGGGCAAGGTTGTCACAGGTGTCAAAACTTTGATTGACATTCTAGATACCACAACAAGGTGCCTGGCCAGGATGAGAGCCCTGGGTTTGAGCTTTTCCTGGACCAGGGGGCCAGGGAGGTTTGTAAACAGCACACAAAGAACAAGGACACAGGAATTCAAAATGGGTTTGCAGGCAAAGCCCTTCTAATTTTAAATATTTGACTCTACTGAGGCATGTTTCTAAATTGACAGGCCCTATACCTTTTAATAGGATTATTCAGGCTACACCAATTCAAGGATGTAGTACACATTTGTAGGATTAGATTTAATGTTATTTTGGTATAGAAAATTCTTAAATGTATCAGATTACAGATTAAGGAAGACAGCAAAATCTAGTGCAGAGCAGCTTGTTATGCAACTGCCCTCCTCCTTCTTAACACTTGCTATAAGGCAGACACATGAGGTTTACATAGACTTCTTTTAAAAGGCTTTTTGTAAACCCAAACATCAGATCCTAAAAAATTCTGAATTCTGTGTAAAATTTGTTTAGCACAAATTAGAATGGGAGTATGTTCTTTATGGGTAAATGAGTTTTAAAGTTTTCTATTGTCCTAAAATCTTGATTTTTAATACAAATTTTGAGAAAGAGTTGTGGCTCTGAGCTGACCTCAGTCATTACTTCAGAAAAAACCCTAAAGGTTTATGTAGAAACAACCATAGCCAAAAAAGATAAGAAAAAAATTCACAATGATTGCAATTTCTATCCCTAATATGCAGCCTCATTTGAGCTATCCCTACCTAGAAATCCTTCCTTAAAATGTACCTAAAAGACAAAACCGAGTTCAGCAATTGTTACTTGAATTATTGCTAGAATTTGATAAAGAAAAATAAATTCTGTTTCTTAGAGTGATCACATTTACAGAAGGGGGTCATTATTAAAACTATTTGAATTAGCTTTAATACTCTTTAAAGCATCTGCAAAGAAATAATAGTATAAAATAGAATAAAATAACATTTGTTTTATCCCATGGTGGATCAGTAATGCTGTTCAGTGCAGGGTTACAATAAAATAAACACTACCCACTAAGCTAAAACCTGAGAGACTGACTAGACTGATATTTAGGCTTGGACACTTGTCATGAACAAAAAATCAGCCTGGGTTCTCAAGTCTTTTGAACATTATATCAATATATATATAAGAATATCAAGAGAGATGTGATTATTTCTGTACACTAAGTTTGAGCTTGATTAAAACAAAGGTGTGATAACAGCAATACAAGAGTAAGAGTGCATTTACTACCTGGTGTAGGATAGTGTTTCTTAATTAGTCCAATACATCAATTACAGTATCTTCAAATGCACAATTTGACATGCTCACTCTCACCACCCTACTTCAAAATTCTAAAAAAGATACAATAACATGCATAATGTTCTCTGCTCTTACCTCCCATCCTCAAAATATTTTATCTTTGCATTTTGTGAAATTATCACTTTTCATCTAGTATGTGCCGACATGAGATATTATCATTGTTGGAAATGAAAAGATAAAAAGTTGAAATTCTACTATTACAGAAGGCCACTTCACTCAGGACCTGCAGGGGAATGTCCCAAGGAGCATCATTCCAGAGACAAACACACTCTGCTCTTTATAAAATCGCTGATTTTCTGCTCGTGAAAATTTCCCCGTGCTGTGTTTTGCTATGAAATGGATCAACAGGGTTCACTCTGATGCCAAAGGAAAACATCTCGCAGTTAATAATTGGGATCATTGTGCTCTTTGAAAAAGAGGTGCCAAATACTCTCCAGCTGCTGGCAGCTGCAGTTCTGATGTCAAATCAGAGAGATTTGACAGGGAGGAGAGGGACTGGATCGAGGGTTCCTTGTGCTGGCATTCCATCACAACATTTTAACACGTGTCTAAATTAAGTCTGCAAGTGACCATGCCAGCTGGCACGGGGCTGTCAAAATGCTTAACCACCAGCATTCATTTAAACTCAGTCTTCACTGGTTTAGAGAAGAGGAGACCATGATCATCTTGCAAGCACCTGTAGAATGTGGCATGCAGAATTCCCTGTGATTTCCACGTGTGTATATCACACCAAACAGATATACAGAGATTTAGGTATGGTTTGAAAGATTTAGATGTAATTTGATAGAGGATACATACAGCTAAAAAAAGATGCATGTTTCTAGAGATAACTTGGACAAAGGATTTAAAACTTGTAAACAGGATTTTTGCCCTTGTAAATGAAGGATCTACTGATCTCCACAGCCATTTTTAAATGTCCCAATAAGATGCAATGAGACCAAGGTGTTGAAAGGCCAATTGATTCAGGATAGTCAAGAAGCAGCTTCAGGAAAATGTGAAGTAACAGCAGCAGAAATGCATTGCAGGGAAGGAAGTGTAGAACATGCAAAGCTTTTGGGGAAGGTAGACTCATTGCTTCAGATATTCGTGTCTGAGAAACTTCAAAAATTCCAGAATATTTTGACCAAAAATCCCCCAAATGTATAACTATAACTTGGATTTATTAAAAGGTCATCCATTAGCATACTAAGGAACCTATTGGGAAATTAGCCATTGAAGAAATAATGCATTTAATAAGGTATTCCCAAAATACTAATTCTTAAGGACTGCGATAGTTAAGACCAGTTTCATTTGGAAACTGTAAGTTGCATACTGTGTATTTTGGTTTCCAAATCCATCATGAATATACTTAACTTCAGCAAGAAATTATAAAGAAAGCAATTTCTAAAGTCAGGAGTACTAAAGAAGTGTGTAACATTGTTAATTCATTTTGATTTTTAGATGTTATTCAAATATTCACATCCAGAAGGAATGCTATTATCTTTTTTTGAAGACTTGAAAAATACAGTAAATAGCAAGTAACAAAAGTCAGTAATAGCCCTTTCCTTCTAATTACACGGTAGAGACTTGAGGGGTTTTTTTCAGTTTTCAGTGAAAAATGTCCCCAAAAATGAATAACATTTCAAACAAATTAAAAAAAAAAATAGAAATGTGTAAGTTTTTCAGGAACAGATATGTAGCAGAAATCAGAAGTTTTTAAAGGCATCTCTGTCTTAGGCTATTAGAAGTAAATAGAATTCTACTACATTATGCTTTGCTTCACATAACCTTCTAGTCAAAAATCTAGAAATATTCCAATTAGATCTTAGATATCAAATCCCATGTCACAATGTAGTTGAAAATATTTATTCCTGAAGTCAATAAGCTTATTATGGATATTATTTGAAGATATTTCATAAAAAGCACTGGTCACAAAGTCACTTCTGAGAAATGAAAAAAAAAATTAGCAAAGATGAAAGCAAGAGTCACATTTCTTTTAAAAGAGGTTACGGGAGATACTAAGCAGAACTAGAGAATTGTTGTTCTTTCACCAAGAACCTTATCCCATCCTCTGGCACTGCAGAATTACTTTGGCTTCCCCAAAATCACTGCTTTTATTAAGCTTTACTGAGCTGCTCTGTATTGGCAAAACCTTTGTAGTAAAATAATTTTCCATCAAAATACACGGCAGTGTAATGAAGAGCTGTAGGACAGGCTTTAAGAGGCACGGTACTTTCATCTGAAAAGTCTCCTGAAATTCTTTGAACGTTTCCAGGGGATTAATGAGGTATTTTGACAACACACGAGAAGCGTCTGGTTTTCAAGAAGCCTTATAAGAGGGAAGATTCACATTCTTGAAAATTAAACTGTGTATTTTAAGCCACTAAAAATAACATAATTATTAAAAATTTGGCAGCTCTGAAGAAAAAATACCAGCAGATATGGGGAAACACATGGAACTACTGAAGAGCGTCAAACTTGAGTACACACATTTCACAGCATTTCAACACGACTTAAACACCAATTTTAACAGCTTAATTGAATTTTTCTTATTAAAAGCTATCACAGATGAGCTAAAATAAGAACAAGCTAAACTAGCCAGAGTGTAACTAAATCAAAAGCATTATTCTTTGCAAGTGGGGTGGATTAACTGTGCGTGTGTGCATCACTCTCCTGTTCCCTTTCAACAATTGTTAAGGTGTTTGGAGGTTTTCAAAACCTTTGGCAATTAGTGGAAGAGAGAGTATTCTTGCCTTTTTCCCCTCTTTCTAAGACACACTAAATGGCACCATTTATGTAAATTCAGAAGAATATTCATCACACACAGCAAAATTAGAACAAATGAATCGTTACACCTACCATTTTTTAAACTATTTCACAATATTTTTAAGGCATATTCCTGCAAACTACTAGTCTCTTGAATGCTTTAATGCATTGCAACAAGGCCATTAGTCTATAAATAAGGGTTCAGTTTTAAATGGCTTTTATGAAGCAAGTGGACCTCTAAAGCCTCACTTCCATAAATACCTCAATATTCCTGAAAACCCAGAGTGCTTAAATCTTTAAAAGTCTACCCTTATTTAATCAAGCTGGGCAAGAAAGATGTTGAGGAGGCATTTTTAAAACAATTTATTATCCACTACCCATGAAAAGATCCACACTGAGTCTTTATACAAGCATTTAAGCAAGCTGATATCTCGGGTATTTGCAACACTGCCCGTGACATGAGAGAGGAATGGGATCTGCTAATCAGCACCAGGCCACAAGACATGTTAAGTCTCTCTAAGCACTCCTACACAATAATTTTCTAAAATAATAATTGCCTTTAGAGTGTGAGCAGTTGTACAGGAAAAAGCTGCTTCCTAAACTCTGCTCTTTTTACTCCGCACTGAAGCTAAATATTTTACAGAGGCAGCATCTCTATAATGCTTATGGGTGAACACTACTTTCTGTGGTCAAGTCTCATTTTTTATAAGATCTCCTCCAATATCCTGTTTTAGAGATTTGGATTTTCTCAGGTCTTTCAACCAGCAAACAGGGAACAGGAAAAAATCCAAGGTGTTCAGTCCCTTTCCTCAGGAATGGGGCTCTACACATTTTATTGCTGTTCTGTGGGACTTGTAAAGTCTGCAGTATATTTGCAAATAGTGTCAATACTGAGGTGGAGGGGGAAGAGTGGGGGGAGAGGACAGAATTTCTGCCAAACTCCTCCCTATTCTCAGTAAGGTTCTAGATGTGTTTAAGGGCAGAAATTCCACCCCAATATATTAGTTTTGTTAATCCTTTTCTTATGATCTCGCTGCCTGGCTGGGGAAATTATGCAAAAAGTAATAAAAGTTCTAATTCAATTTCCATGTTAAGAGATGGATTTGGGAAAAAAAAATCAGAAATCATATTCTTTGTGTTTACTAAGAGATATGCACTCCAACATTTAGTGTCATGGAGCTGGAGTTAAAACCAGAAACGGCAAAGAAAATTTAGCTGCTTGAATGGCTGCTCTTCAGTAAAATGCTGCCAAAATTAAATAGGAATGAAACAGCACTTTGTAGTCATTGGTCGCTCAGCGGGGTTTGCGTAGTTAAAAACCTAAGTGAAAAGGGTGATTGACCTACATTGCAACTAGCTTAGCACAGCTGTACTTTCATATTTCTGCTGCATCCGAGGAAGCTCATTATTTAATACAACTGAGTTACATGTAATTGTCGCTCTCTTATTTTACACTTCTAGGGGCCAGATATTAATCTCAAATGTGCAGCAGGCGTTACCATGCATCTGGAAACGTCCACGGCTGCCCATTTGCAGGCAAGGCTAAGAGAAGGGATTGCACCTGAAATTAGGAGGCTGCCCAGGGGGAGGAGAACCTCACAAACACACAGAAATCAAACGAGCAGATGGAACAGAAAGCAAATCCCTTGGCACCCCAAAGGCAAAAGCTTTGCTGTTTCCCCATTGTTTTGAGCAGAAGCAGCCCAGAACGTGCAACCAAAGCACATTTCACACAACTCATACCTGCGGTTTAAATAAGTAATAACATTCCAGTTAACAACCAGTTTGACATGTTAACAGCCCAAGGGCTGTTAACATAATGACTGGTCATTAATGGCAGTAATGACAGATTTCAAAGGGAATATTGTGCTTGTAAATGGACACGCTGCCAGTCAGAAGAGAGGACAGAGCAGGATAGGCTGATGCATTAAGATGTCACTGTACAGCTCTGGAGGAAAAGAAGGGGAGAAAAAAAAAGTTCTTGCATATTTCACTCACTGTAAATGGACTTGAAATATCGGCGTAAACCTAAGTTCCTTAAATTAAGTCTTCACTTTCTAACCCAGGAGTGTATAAGCAGCAGACAGAAGTCTGCAGGGGAATTATACTCTGCATATCATTTCTGCAGAGCGAGTTATTTCCAACATTGAGCCCTTTCTTTGCTCGAGTCAGTTCCCATCCTCGTTAGCAGAGTGGGGCTCGTTCCTGCCGCGGCCACCCCGACACCGCGGTGCCGCCTCAGAAACGCCGGAGCCTTGCATGAATCCCATCCCAGGGCAAAGCCTCTCACACCCACAGCATCTCCCAAGCTCCTTGCTTCATTACAGATTGCTCCCATTCCCTAAACCCCTCCCAACCCAGAGAAAAATGTTTTCATGTAATATAATTAACTAATTTTACCAAAGGACACGGCTAAAGCAAAGCAAGTTTTGAAGTTCTGAAGATGCAGAGTATTTATAAGAAGCTCAAAGTGGGGACCTCAGGGCTCGGCTGCAGCACGAGAGCACGCAGCTGGGCTGAGGGAGGGTGTAGGTTTTTTGGCAGGCATCTCTAAGTGAAAGATCCTGGAAGTATTTTTGCAAACAGGCAAGGACACAATCGCACCATTTATGAACTTAAACACGAATGCTAAAACCCCCAAACTGGCTGCGTGATTGCTTGTAGCATCTGTAGAATGCCTGTCTTATTGAAAGGCATAATGAACACTGAGAGACAAGTTAATAAGCAATTTTACTCTTTATAGTATCGTTCAAGCCACATATCCTCTAGAGGGCACCACATAAATTAATAGGAAGCCAGAACAGTTTTATACACAGCGAAGACTCCCTTTATGGTTAAAGAGAAAAAAAACCTAAGAAGATAGTTTGAAACCATAATCAGACTCTAATGTGATCATTAGTACAATGCAACTTGTTCCTTAAATTCATGTCAAGTGGGTTGCTAAATATGAAAGCTTATTTGACTACAAAGCTAGAGAAAATTTAGCTAGTTTTTGCATTAGCACTAAAAAGATGACTTTTATAGGTTCACTGCATAACTAAGTAGATAAGATGCAATGAGGCAAATGACTATCTGCAATTACCTTAGGTGCTTCAGTTTGAAGTTTTGTGTAAATATCAAGTTGAAATCTGTGCACTGACAAGTATCACTCAGAAAAAAAATAAAAATCATAACGAAATCTTCATCAAGACTCAATAAATCCAGAGACAAAATTCAGAAACATCTTAAAACCAATTACAGCATTTCTCATGTACGCTGGTTTCACTTGCAAAAGTGAAAGGTATTATGTACGAAGAAATAAATTAAACACCAGTTTGACTGTGATCATGACAGACCAAAAAAAAAAAAAAAACCTCCTTTCTCTGAATCACTTAGTATGAGCTTTAACAATCTGTTAGCAAAATATTTACTCCTGTTACACCCTCAAGGACCAGAGAGCAAGAGAGAGTGCGAATGCATCTGTGCTGGGGAAATGCTTTGCTCATATCTTTACTACCACATCATTTCTGGTTTTGATTTTAAACATTTGATTTCAAAACATTAGATGTGCTGCACTAGCACTTGGGAGATCCAGTAAGCTCAAAGTCTCCATTAAATTTGGAACTCAGATGAAACAGCCATAACAGTTCTCTTGCTCCTGCAGGCATTTGTTGTGTAAAGATGATTAAAATGGGTTTTAAAAACTGGGATGTTACTTCCTCGCACCAAAACCTTTTTCAAACCCTCTCTAGACACACTCACCTAAAGACCGCAAGTAACCTAAGTTCATGTACAACAATTCCCTTCTGTTCTGACAGTTTTTAAAAGTGAGGTTTTGTTACCTACAACTTTGGCAGCTTTAGCACACTGGGTTTAAGATGCAGCCTCTATGCTAAATTCCCAGCACTCTATCTCGGGTTCAGTTCAGACCTTTAATAGGCAGCAGAATACTTCTAGCATTAAGTAGTCTAAGCCCATCTGAAGAACCTGATCTGCCTTTCAGTCCCAGCTCAACAAATGAGTTTGTGAAGGTTTTTGTTCCGCTCTTTTTTCTAGAGGTGGTTACATGGAGAGCCAGAGTACCAAGAGATGTTAGTGCTTTAGCCTTAATTCCTGTTCCAACCTACACATGGTGGATAATTTGGGAGCTGCTCAGTGTGTGGGAACCTCCTATTTGGTACCTGTACTTAAGTGGAACTTGGAAGTTAATGCATTCAAAAAGAATCTTAATTTTTCCCCAATGTATTAGAGACTTCCATGTCCCTTCAAAAGGAAAAGCCTTCACTTAGGGGGCAGAGGAAGTATTCTCAGAAGTTCACCTTAGCCTGGAGCAGCTAGTCTCATTAGACCCCCTCCACAGGGAATGGAGGAAAGGTGTTACTGCAGGAAATAGGTGCTTGGAACACCCCAGAGGAGCCTTTTCTCTCTATTTACTGTGGAGAGCCCAGGGACACTAAACTTGCCAGTTAAACTGATATCCTGCAAAGCAGCCCTGATATGTAGATAAACTATCCTGATGCTGCACATCAGCTCTTAGCTATCAGTTATTCCTCAAACACATTTGAGAATGTGTTTGTACAAGCAAACAAGAAGATAGAAAAGTAGGTGCCTAATTTGCTACCTCTAAGAAGTGGCCACAGGTTAGCCAGCATCCCATCTGGGCCACCAACTGAAACCAGGAGCACAGTGGATAGGAGCTGAGACTCATGGTTAGTAAAAATAAAAGCTGGTTATCCTGGTCCAGCTTCCAACACTTGAGTGCTAACAGTCACAAAAGCTCGTGTGCCACAAATGGAATCCCCAGGCAAACTAAGAGGACAAAAGCAAAGATGGGTGAAATGTTCCTCATCTGCAGGATTCCAGCCCTGCCCTGAAGCTGGGTGAAAAGCACAGGTCTGGTTTCAGGCTGTGACACCACTGTGCTGCCAGGAGGAGGAGGAGGAGAAGGGGGAGCAGGAGACCACCACCTCCCCAGCAGCACGGTGCTGTGGGAAGCAGGGGGGAATTACTCTCTTCTACACCAGCACGAGCATCAGAAATTCAGCAACCACCTCCACGACCTGGCTGTGCATTCTTTTCGATTTAGATTTTAATTTAATCCCCACATTTCAACACTTGTTTCCTCCTCTCCACCAATGCCTGGCCTTGCAGCCCTGCCTGTGTGAGAGCAGCTCAGGAGGAAGGGCTGAACAGACTCCCCGAGTTTGGCAGCGAAGGGAAGGATGCCATGACCTACCTCAGATAGTCTCTGCGACAAAGGATAAGGTTGGCTTTGGTGTACAAGGTGGAGCCCACCTCCCCCAGGCGACAGTCACAGCAGGCACATTTCAGGCAGTCCTCATGCCAATATTTGTCCAGGGCCTTTAGAAGATATCGGTCTTTAATCTTACGGTTGCAGCCAGCACAACCTTTCGGCTTGGTGTCTGGCTGGACTGAGAGCATTTGTATACCTGAAATACAGTAAGACAAGAGAAGACTGAAAATAGATATTCTTGCAAGTACAAAAAACTCCTGCCCTTTTCTTCCTCCACCTTGCTGCTCCCCCCACACACAGTTCATTTAGAAGTCAATGGTGTAGGCAGGATAAAATAACTTAGTCAGTGCACAGCAAACTGAAAACAAGGCTAAGATAAATTTGAGAGCAGAAACTTCCACTGCTCTAAGTTCCACGGCTTCTCTTTAACACCTCATTTACCTGGTCTCTTCGCTGAAAAGAAATAAGATGAAAAAAAATAACATGAAATATTGAAACAGTCCAGTTGAAAAGTCATCTAATTTCAGCCACAGTATCCAATATTTAACAATGCAAAATTTAAATAAACAGCACATCTCCAATACTTAGCAACCCAAAAATTAAATAAACAGGATATCTATATGACAAGCATAGTTAAATCCATATATTTGGACTTATTTGCACTATCTTTATAAAATATAAAAGCACTTCAGTTTTTAAAGAAGAAAATAATGGCTCTTTTAGAGGAACAGAGCAAGGGTTTCTGAGAGATTTGACACAGAAATCTTGATGCTGGCAAGAGGGTGTTTTGTTTTTAACATTTTAGTTTTTTTGGACATATTAATGAAGTGACGAGATTTCCAAAGACTTCAGTACCAGCAACGTCAGTCTCAACCTGCAGTGTAAGGACCCTCTGAAAAATCTGATTTAAAACAATCTGCCCAAGGTCAGAGAGGTACTAGTTTGTCAAGGAAAAAAACAAAAAAACAAACAAACTGCAGCCCTGCTTTCCAATCCCAGTTTTAGCCAACAGCTACTCTGGGACAGGGAGTTACAGTAGTGTCCATTAAGTATATGTACACCTTTTGATGTAATAGCTGAGAGCATTTAAAAAAACCATTCAAACACCTGAAATTCTGTTTAATGGACAGAACCGGCGAAAAGTGGAACACAGTTGAGTGATGTTACTCAGAGCAACACAGCCAGCTTCCAGGGATCCATTCAAAAATCAATTGCCCTCAGCTTTGCAGTAAATGGGGAGAGGTCACTGCCCCAAAAGTGCTCACAGGCTGGTCTCTCTGGTTAGCTGCATGAACTGCCATGCCAGCGCACTCAGACTAATTCTCTCACCTCTTAGGATAAGCAAAATTACAGCCCTGTGAATATTGCAGTGGACATCAGACAGGCACAGGAGGGAAGGGAAGAGCTGACACTGTACAGTCCTACCTCACCTCAATGTTTTAAAGCCAGTGATGGAACTGCAAAAAGATGCTACTCACTAGAGAGCATCTGAACATTGCAATGAGAATTTGTCAAGGCTGGGGAACGAATGCTGTTACCAACAAGCAAATCCTACTCCAACCTTTGGGGTTTGGAACCTCATTGTTATCCAGAGGTTAGGAAAGGTCACATAGAGTCTCACAGCAAAGAACAGCAAATTCAAGAGCCCCTCACTGTACTACCTGGAATTAAGAAAGCTTGGCAGGGTCAGCTTCTATCAGCAGATCTTGGCTGGTGCTGTAGCACCCAGCACAGACAGGCAGGGTCAGGGGGCTGGGGCACAGTTGAGTCGGGGTTGGTTTGGTTTGGTTCATGTTGCTTTTTTGAAATGCCTCGTCAGAAGAACATGATGGCCTGTGCAATCTTTGAAGCAATGGTAGAGCATGCCTTTGTGGATATTAGGGCTGCAAAGAGAAGAGGCTGAGGCATCCCAGGGACCTTCCCACAGATATGTGTAGAACACATGGAATTTACATGAAGTGCAGCGACTGCACGGACAGTTAAGTGATCTTCCAGCATTCCCAAGCTGAACTCCTAAGTCCTACCTGAAAAGCTGATTGCTGAATTAGAAATAGTAATTCTTATTGAGACCTATGAGCACAGCAGCCTTGTTCCTCTCTTTGCAATCACACCTTGGGGTGATAAGCTTATTTACCTGGTGCAGGAGCTGTTCTGTTGTGTGCAGGCAGCTCTGCTAGCACACAGCCCAAAGCACCCCTGCACTGCTGCTGCACAACATCTGAATCTCGTGACAGAACTCTCTATTTTTCTCTCACCCAGTATAAAAATTGCCAGTACTGTCCCTCCCATCACTCCCCAATTGATGTTCATAGCTCCTCACCACGCAGAGACTCCTATGATCTGTCTCTCATTCCCAAGGGGGAGGATGAGATCCAGTGACCTGCACTGGGCTCCACAGTCTGTGGCAGAACTGGGAATGAACACACACATTTACTTGTGAGGAAGCACCATGAGACAAAGGCTGAGCCCTCACAGCATTTTCAATTGACAGCTGACTACCCTGAATCCAGGGTACGTCCACGAAACAGCAAAGTGACGTGACTGCAAATGAACAACTCAGAGCAGTGAAAATATCAGAGATTTTTGGTAAGAAACCTATACCAGACTGTAAAGGGAAGTCCTGCTGAATCTCTAATGCCATCACTTGGTCAAAAAGCCTCAATCTGTAGTGCTGCTTATCACACTAGAGTGTAAATATCCACCAGGTGCCAACAACAAGCTTATCCTCAGAGCCTCTCTTTGGCCATGTAGAGGACAAATGCATAAAATCAGCCACAATTTGTATAAACTTCTTGTAACTCAATAAAAAATAAAGTTTAGAAGCATGAAGGGCTGTTCTAGGACTTTAATCTTTAGCTCGAGGGAAACCAGAATAAACTAGGAGCTAACACAGTTAAAGGCTTTAACGAAAAAAATCTTAATGTAAAAATTTCATCGCCTGATAAGGAAGCGGGTGAGAGAGTGGAGGCTGACAGTCTCTGATCCAGGCTGATCTACTGTCCTGAGCTGTCTGAAGGGAACAAGATGCCACAGAAACACAGCCAAACAAGTGAATGTCTGAGCAGATTGCAGTAATCAAGCCTGATAATTCCCGAGGTATATGCTGCAAACATGAGGTTATTGTATTACAAATAAAACTGCAGCTTGCACATAGCCTGCACAGCCTTTGAGATACTTGCTACATGAGCAAAGTGGGCAGAGCCCTGTCATTCACACTGGTTAGCCCAAAACCTTCTTGTAGGGACAACTGCAAAGGGGCAAACACCCCATGGAAGGAATATCTGCAATCCTGCATGTCTATTTTCCTGAGGCAGAGAGAGAAGGTGGTGCTGACACCCCACTGGCAACATCTTCAGACTAGGGATTCTATCTGCAGAAGCTTTTGGAGGGAAGGAAAGCTTTTCTCCTCTGATAGATCTGATCTATTCTCACTTTACATGCAATGAAGCTGGTTCTATTTTATTATTTAAAATTCCCCAAACTACTTCTCGATTGTAAAAACAAAAAAAAAAAACCAAGAAGTTATGCTTTTTTTGAAGTTTAGAAGGGTTCTAAACAAGTCAAAAAGCATTCGACATATTTCTGAATTTGAAAACGTCCTTTTTTCACACGTCCTGTTTAAATCCCTTAGTTTTGACAAGAGAACATTTTATTACCTTTTTTCCCTGTATTGTAGGAGCCACCCTAATGCAGATCACCTCACAGACCATCTCTCTCCCCTTTAACATTCCCATAAGATCTCCGTTGCAGTTGCACTTTTCAGATTTGTGCTCGTGTATTTTTAGCTCTCCCTTAATTTGGCAATAAGAATACCTTGCAGCTTACTGTCAGCCAGCTTTTCACAGGCTGCAGTTTAAGTACTCATTTATTTCCTAGGACATGGGAAGGGCCTTTTCAGAGGCTGACAGCACCCACAAACCCATCCAAACTGCTCATTGCTGAAATATCAGGTGGCAGTGCACAGCACTGCTGCCTGGCTGCCTTCCTCTCCCCCTCCCCCAGGAAAGCAGAGCTTATGAAGCACTTTCAAAACATCATACAATTCCCTAAGTGCTAAACCCAGGCTGTTAAAAAAAAAAAAAAAAAAAAAAAAAAAAGAAGACGAAGAAGAGAAAAAAATCAAACCCAGCTTTCCCTTCAGTTCTGCAGAGTTCTAACCATGCTCTGCATCACAGAGCAGATCTGTCCTCAGAACTGAGAAATTTCAGTGCCTAGTCTGTCACTGTCAAACAAACCCTTTTTATTTCACCCCAATATGCTTTCAAGGTCTTCCTCTATCCTTCCCTCCGCTCCCTCCCTTCCTCCACCCCCAGTCCCCAGAATATTGCACATAAACTGCAGGGCTGTGGCAGGAATAAGACAACTTCATCACCATTCACCACCTTTAGGATTTTTGAAGGGAGAACTTAAAAAACCTGAGTTACAGGTTTAGAGACTTCTCTCAATCTCCCCAAATAAGTTCAATGAAACTGACTCCCCTCCCTGTTTATTGTCATTATGCTGTGATGAAACACTGTCAACTGATTTGTAACTATGATTTCATGATAAAGAGGAATGGTTGCTGGAAAAGCTAAATTAGGCTCCTGGGGAAGGCAGAGAAGCAAAAATCCATCTCACTCAAATCATCACCCTTCTCGAAAATCAAAGGGAATGAAGATTTGATGTAATGAACTATATTGTGTTAGTGATTTAGAAGTGATGTGTGAGCGGGACTAGTCCCTAATGATGCTGAGCATGGCATGAGGCACTCAGAGCTCAGCTCTTGTTTGTGGTACAGGCTGTCCTTGGGAGGAAGAGTTGCATATTATGCATTGCATCTCTTACAAACTTTTAAAGACCACTCTTCCCCCCTTTGCAGAAGCATGCTCACATTTCTACCAAAGACAGTACCACAAAAGAGCACAAAAGGGCAAACTTGCCTCTGCTTAGAGAAAAAAAAAAAAAAGAAAAATCAGTTTGGAGCAAATTAAGTATTGGGTGCACCAGTTTTTAAAAGCAAACTGACAGACAACATGCAGTCAACAAGAGAGTTAGGGGTCTAAGAGAAAATAAAAAGAACACTTTTCTGGTGCTTTCCCACTTTGTAGCTTCATCCTAAAAGCATTCAGAGGTCCAGTAATTCAGGGCAACACACACAGACTCAGGGAGGGGAGGGGGAAACAAAAAAGTTGAGGTTTCAGAAGCTAAGAAACATTTCAGAACTCATATGTAGCACATCAGGAGTCGTAACTACTTTTAGATTGGCATGTAAATTGTTCTGTGGAAAATTCTTATTGCCTCCGAGACCCTGCTATTCTGAGTTATTTGACAGTTTAAGGGAAATCATAATTAAAAAAAGAGACATAAATAATAGCCTGTGCAGTGTGGTGCACAGAAATAAGTGGAACCATTTCATTTAAACTCTGGTGAGCTTTTAATTGCCTGGATTGCATTGTGAACCAGCCTAACGGTTGATTGCCTCCATTATGCTCTCTTGTTCTGTGCCATTCATCCGCACAGTCTCAGCTTCTGTAGTTAACACAACAAAGTAACCGCAACTCCATAACACTCGGGGCTTTTTTAAAAATAAAACCAAGGATTTCAGCACTCTGAATATAGCCTCTCCTGCATACTTCTGAGTTAATTTTCCATGGTATATAACTAAGTTTCACCTCCTGCCCCTTTTTCTACAGAGGAATCTGCTTTTTTCCTTATTATTTTTGATTTTTTTTTCTTTCTAAATAAAGGGTTGGGAAGGAGGGGATGGGGGAAAAAAAAAAAAAAAAGGAGAAAGAGAAGAGGTTAGGCAAAAAATAAAAATGGGAATGCAGTCCCACAGCTGGGAGCAGTGATACAGATTAAAAGAATTTGGCCAACATGGCTAGTCGATTGCCAAGAGACACCAAACAAAAGATTTCTCTTCTTCTTTCCCCTTCTCTTTTTGAAAGCTATATTGGGCCTAAAAGCTTGTTTCTCTCTGTTCACTGGCCCAGAGCATCCCTGCAGGCTGTAGCCCCCTAAGGGACAGCACAGCAAATAGATGTGCCCAGATCTCAGGGACTGGAGCTGCTGAGCTATGTTCCTACCCCTGGCGTGTCCCCCCATCTCTCTCCCCCAGCCCCCCCACCACTCCCCCCCTCCTTTTTTTAGAGCAGTGGTGCTGGGAACCAATTTGATTCCCTTTTTCTCCAATGCAGCTGCAAGGCTCAGAGATACTGACATTTTTCCACTCTTATCAGTTTAATTACAGTTACCATGGCAGCAAAGTGCTAGTGCTTGGCAAAGGCCAACAAGAGATTTGCAAGACTGAGTTCAATTTTGATGCAGCTCACATGCAAAATAAAAAAATAAATAAGAAACATATACTCCACAACAAAGAATCCCTTTTCGGAGTTAGAACGCTCGAGCCCTTTATGCCAATTCCTTTCCGAGCATCACACGGACGGGGAGAGGGAGGTGTCGGGGCCAGCACGTCGCGATGTTTGTCGCACCGAGCAAAGCGAACGGCTTTAAAGCGCGGTCCTACGGAGCTGTCCTAGGGAGCGGTGTCGGGGTCTCCTCGGAGCACAGCACAGGCTGGCAGGACGAGGATGAGGATGGAGAGGAAGCAGAACCCCCCCGCCTCCCCCGGGAGCGCACCAGCGCCGGGCACCGCCGCCTTACCAAAACTTTTCTCCTTTTTCTGCATGAGTTGATTTACGGGCGCCTGGAGAGCTCCTTCTCATTGAAGCACCAAATCCCGGCAAAAGTAGCAAACGCTTCCAGGGCTCGGGTCAAGTGAGCGGGAGCGCGGCGCGGCGCAGCGGGGGCGGGGGGCTGGGGACAGGGATGGGAACGGGAATGGGAACGGGAATGGGGCTGGGAATGGGAACGGGGCACACCCCGAGCCGCCAGCCCCGCGCGGCGGTGGCGAGCGACAAAGCCACATGCTCCCCTAACTCTGCCGTAAGCCTATAATCCCAGCGGTCTCTCAGCTTTGTTGTAACAAATGGGTTTGATTAAACTGTCACACGCGGCGTTGGCATACCGTATCGCGCTCGCTAGGAAGGGAGAAGTGGGGAGAAGAGAAAAGAAAGAGGAAAAGCGGAGAGGGCGGGCAGAAGTGCCGCTGCCCACGGGCAGCCTGGCTGCCCTCGCCTCCAGGCGGCCCGGGAGGGGAGGATGGAGAGCCCGGAGCCGCATCCGTGCGCGTCCCCGCCGCCCCCGGGCTCCCCTCCCCGCCCGCGCTGCCCAAAGGGTTAACCCTGCGCCGAACCGGCTGCAAATTAAACTGCTGTACGGGGAGCCTGCTGGATTAAAGCCGGGGAGTGGGAAATTAACCGGGTCCCTTGGTAATTGAGAGCATGTTTCGAGAAGCTCTGGAAGAAGCAAGAATAATAATAACAATAATAACGGGGAGGGGGGTAGCGGTGGGGCTGCAATTCATTGTTAACTTTGACTGCTATTTCTCGAGACGTGCAGTCGGATGGGTTCCGCTCAGCCTCCTCTGCTTGCATGTATTTCATGTCTCATCATAAAAATAATGAAGCCTCACATGATTTAAACAAAACAGTCTCAGCAGAGCTGCAGCTCGAGTGAAAGTTGCAGTGCAGAGATGTGTGTGTGTATTGCAGCCCCGGCTTATGACTCAGAGAGAGAGAGAGAGAGAGAGAGAGAGAGTGATGCAGGCACACATACACAAATGACCCAAAGCTTATGTACACAGTTGCCTCACTTACCTTCTCAATTAAGCGATACAGGGGAGGCAGTTCAATAAGCACAGTGGCTGCTTTGTAGCTCTTCTCCTTGGAAAAGGTCAAAAAGAAGCATTGTTTGGGGAAAAAAATAAAGAGGGGGTGGGAGAGATGGGGAGGGAGATCGCTATTCTTTAAGTTTAAAATAATGAGGTCCTCAAGGATCCGCCAAGTAATTGTGTTGACCGCATCCGAGCTACAGGTGTCCTCCTTTTAGTATCTTGCAGTCCAAGGCTGTCTGTCTCCGTCCTGGCTGAAGACAACTTACCTAAAGCAGCGTGTGAGGAGCCGAGTTGAATGAAGTCAGGGCTTTATCAGCTGCAAAATGCAATCCCTTACCAGCCAGACATAATACAGCAAAAGAAAAGGTCACTCAGTTATTACTGAGCCAGCAGAGCCCAGGCAGCTCTTGTGGAAGACCACAGAGAAGCAGCTCCCTTCCGATTTAAGGCTATTTACCTCTCTCCCCTCCACCCACCCACCCACCCTTCCTCTCCCCCCTCCTCCCTCCCGGCTCCCCCTTTTCTCTCTCTCTCTCGC
>JAREIS010000213.1:757500-795000 GCA_030060385.1 Muscicapa striata striata
AGGAAGATAGTGGGGATGCCTCCAGGGGATGGCTGTTGTCAGTTTAAAAATAAAAAAATAAATAAAAGTGCAGACCCTTCTGAGTTGATGATGTGGCTAATCCTTCAACCTGAGGAAGGCAGGGTGACAGCTCAGCCATGAGGGCCGAGTGACATCACTGGGATGTTGAGCTGTGAGAGTGCTGATGGAGCAGCTGTATTGATTCTGGGGTCCAATCCTGCTTGTCCCAAAAGCCATCCCAGCCAGGTCAGTGGGACTGCACTTCCAGAGGAGAGTTACTCAAACGAGAAGGGTTGTAAGGCCGCAGCATTAAATCAATACAGCAGGGGCATTTCCTTGTGCTGGCTACTGAGCCAATGGATTTCACACTCCTCTCACCCTCACTCTGCCAAGTGAGGGCTTAGGCAAGGAACTACTCACTGATATAAGCAGTTGGGAAAGCAAGCCTTTTTTTTTTTTTTTTTTTAATATGAAAAAGTGCAACCATGTAAAACTAGCTCCTGTGCTTGTAACAGATTACACAGAACACTGAGGAGTGATAAATAGAGTCATGTATCTCGTATCAGACTTGAGGCTGCAGCATAGGAGTCACCCAAGAGCATTATCAGAAGTAGAGCAAGATTGTTTAGAGGCTGAAGAATTAAAATAAACAAAAGAAAAATAAAAAGAAGGAAAAGATATTCCATTCAACCAGCACATTTTGAAACCAAGATGTGATGGAGGTATTTCAATGACACTTTTTTCTGGTAAATTCAGAGTATAATTTAAATAAATCTCCTAAATTTAATCTAAGAGAGATGAATGTAAGAGTTGCAACTTTTTATTGAACTTCTATTTGCAGTTTGAAGTACTCTTCTAATGCAGAAGATGGGAATTCAGGTGTTCAGTGTCCAAAGATCAATCAAAAAGGTTCTAATAGAGGTGAGAAATATTACTTTTGTTGTCTCAGTTTCTTTTCAATTTTAAAATCAGTCATCTTGGACCTTGTCATCAGAACTTAGTGAATAGGTGCAGATTTTTGCACTGAAATCCTTTATCTTTGCTCTTTAGCAATGAACGCTAATTTTAGCACAACCCCTTTATATGATATTTGGCAAATAAATTATGACCTTTTTTATAGCTTGGATCAAGGGGAAAAACTCTGTGAAGTCCCACTGAAATCACTGAGACTTTGGGGAATGGATTGAGCTGGATGTAGGATCAAGGCCATGTAGTAATTGCAGAAAATGAAGGCACTCATAAACAGAATTTTAAAAAAAAAATATAAAAATATCAAAATGTGGCTGATGAAGAATATTTCAGAAAGATCACTCTCAAGATACTAGTGGTGTTAGAGAAATGAGTTTCTTTGCCAGTAATAATTTTTTTAACATTGCACCTGATGGAGATTTTATTCAGCTCCTAAAAGGTTAAAATTTAGGTGGGGAAAAGAAGAAGAGAAAGACTAAAAAGCCCATCTGGCCCTAAAAAAAAAAAAAAAAAAAAAAAAATCCAATTTTTAACCCAGATTTGAAAACTGCCAAGTTATAATAAACACCTGGAAACCTGGGTTTATAATGGAAACTGCGAGTGACCTCTGGTTGCAACAGAGCCTGGACAATAACAATTTACAGAGCAGTTGAAAGTCATTCATAACCAAGTGAATAAACTGACTCTGAAGTAGGAGAAGCAACAGTGTCACTGAGAATGCAGTTCAAAGACTAACGCAGCAACTGGTGAGATTTTCATGGGGAAAAAATTAAAGCCTTGCCAGTTTTCTAAATGGCTTTTTTGGGCATCTAGCCATCTCCTCCCACTCCCCTCTTCCCTCCCTTGGAGGATATCAAAATACAGGCAGCTTGTTCTTTCTGAGGCTAAATTCCACAAACTACATTTTCCACCTTGACAGAGTAAAGTAATCACTGTGATGGTACAAGGGCCTCACCTACAGAGCCTGGCTGGTCCAGGGACTGGCATCAAGCTTCTCTTTCACAATTAATCTATCCTTTGTCCTGCTGTGCATTCTCTGTACACACTCTTTGAAAAACAAAAAGGAAGGACACCCATAAATAAAAAGCCATCGCTTGTGCTCAGTCTCCCTGTCAAGTTCTAAACAGGAGCCACCATGTGTAAGGAGAAAAAGGCATACAGCAGGAAACTTAAAATGCAATGCTGCTTATTGTCCCTGCAAAAACAACTCAGGACAAAGTTTGCCAATGTACTTCAGAGGTTTAAGAAATAATCCTATTTTCAAAGGTCAGTTAAGAAATAATGGGTCTGTCCATCCACTTGCAGTGAAACCTATGCCTTGGAGGTCAACAGGTATACACAAAGAAAGTGGAGTTAAAAAGGTCTGTGAGTCTCTATGGGATCTGGATGTAGTTTCCCCCTTTTTTTCCAAGGTTTGGCTTACTTACAGAAAACCATTTCTGACTTGCATTTCTTTTAAATGCTGCAGTAATGGCTATATACCTTAAGTGTCCATATTCTCTCCAGCTAAATCTAGCCTTCAAAGCCTCCTTCCCAAGAAACATTACAGATTTCTGCCTTTTGTTTGCATTTCTCCAATTCTTTCTGAGCCCTGCCAGCAAGTGGAGCCCTCAGCTGTGAGCTAAGCTGGCAATGTAGTCCCTGCCCTTCAATAATTTCAGGCTCTTCTGGGCAGGATCAAGACAGGTACCTGCAAGTATCACAGAGGCCTCACCTGAGGAAATTTAGGTACTAATACCCAGACTCTGAGTTCCATGAGTGATTTAGGGTTGGCACACACAGGCCACCAGCTGAAACTCAGTTACCAAAATGAAGGGCTCTGATAAGGCAGAAAGGGGATTGGGATTCAAGGAACTCCTTGGTGCTCAAGGTGTTGCAGTCTGCAAGGCTAAGCACTGAATCCTTTGAGGGTTTGGTGGGAGCCCTAAAACTTGTGGTTGAGTTTGTGCCCTCTGCTGAAAGGAAATGTGTGGGAGGGCTTAACTGTAAGTGCAAAGAAATAAAAGGGTTATGTGTGAAATATTTCTGTTTTGTTTTTTACAAAATATCCTGCAAGGGGTGGGTCTTTGAAGCATCTTTAGGGATATAATGCCACCTACTGAGTGGCCACCAGTGCAGCCTGGAGCTCCCAAGCTTTTCCCAGAGGATCCATAGTTACGTTTTTATCCAAACTTGACCCTGCCTAACATGTGAGATGATCAGATCCCCAGCCCTGGGATGGCTCTAGGCTATTTGCCAATAATTTTCTGTATTTATTGATGAATTTATGAAAATTACCAGTTTTGTGGGCACCTGGTACCCTAGCAGAGAGACAGCTATGCCCAATTTCATTTTTATTGCAGGGGAACCCTATAACAACTGCTTTGAACAGTATCCTTACCATCACAACACATGATTTCTCCCATGGACTCGATGAGGATTCTACAAGAGTCTCTGGTAAGAGAATTTGAGGAGTAGCAGATGAAGAGATGAGAATTAGAAAATCCCAAAGTAAGAGTTAAGAACAATTCTTGTGTAAAAACCCAAGACTGATGCATCCCCTGGTGAAAGCATGTTGTGGAATAGTCCTGAAGTAAGAACACATACCATCACTTCAGCCATGGAACAAATCAGTTATGAAACACCCTGTTTCTGCAGTTTTAGGCTTTACATAAGCTAGCACCTTCAAGCCCCAGAAATAATACAAATCCATGAGTTCTTTGCTCTCTGTTGTGTGCTTGCCTAGGTATGCAAGTCATTCACAAAGAAAGATCAATTCAGTACTTCAAAATCCTTGTGAGAGAGAGGGATTCATCCCATCACAGAAAGGGAAAGCTAAACCACTGACACTGCTGCTTTCAACAGGGCCTATCCACTTCAGGCAGCTAACATTTCACAACTCCTTTTCTTTTTTTAATTTTTTTTTTTTAAAACGTTTGGTATCTCATGGTTCTTTATATGCTGAAAGCACTGCTCCTATTCATTTCAGGTGGGAGTATTTGGCACCTTTGCCAACCTGACCCCAGGTGCCTTGCATCAGGAATTCACAAACAAAGAGCACACAGTTAGTAACCATACAAAGGAATAAGAGATAGAATCCTATTTATTTTTCAGTGATAAAAATGGTATACTTTGACCAGAAAACTACCCTTGTTTTTCTGCTGTGATACCTTGTGTTAATTGATTTACATCTCTTGTAAAGTATAAGATATGGATTCTATAGATGTTAGCTTTTTCCACCATAAAGTTTTTTTTTCCCAAGGTAGTTTCTCTCATGCAGTGAATTAGGCAGGTGATTGTGTTATTGTGAGCTAAAAGCAGTGTAATGATTTATATTCATTTGGGAAGTAAATGAAGGTTGTATGTAAATACAATAATACTGGTATTTCCTGTGTGGGATACCAGTATACTTGGCTTTTCATCACAAATATTTTTAATTTAGCTCTTCTACTGAAAAAAAAAAAAAAAAAAAAAGTCTAAAATAGTGAATCACATGGAGCTTAAGGTTGTTTAAATCTGACTTTTCAGACTGTAGATCATAACAGCATTGATGCCAGTGGCAGAGACACAGCCAGCAAAGTGGTGCCCACTTTCCTGGTAGTTCCACTTGTTGAAAACAGTGCAGGACTCCTAAATTTTGGCTGTACCATTGCCTTCCATCCTTTTTCTCTCATGTAGAACCTTCCTGCTCCTTTCTGGCTGCTCCCTTTGTCTGCCTTAGCTCACCTGGCTGTCTCTTGGTGCTTTGCAGTTTCGCTTTCGTGTCCTGCAGCTCTCCTCTCCCTTTTATTTAATTTTGTTCCCCTGAAAGGCTGAGCTGAGTGGCACAGCAGAGTTCTGAAGCCCCTTCCCTTGGTGCCTGGGTGGGGATGGGTGAGGAACAGGAGGGAATTGCTCCCAGGCCATGGGCACAGCCACAGGGCAGCCCAGAGAGGAGGAGGAGGAGGAGGAAGAGCAGGGAAAGGATTAGAGCATTCAAGTGGCAGCTGAATCTTGGGAGAATATAAAAGATAAGCTCTGAAGTCTCTCCTGATGCATATGAACCAGAATCCCTGGGAGGCTCTTAACTTTGCCAAATTTGGGCAGCCTTTCACAGGGATGTGAGAGCTCATATCCCTGCCGTCAGGGTGTTTTTTTTTATGTGACCTTTTACATCCCACTCAAAAGGAGGGGACAGTAGAGATTCACAATCAGGAGATATATATATATGTGTATTTTTTTTTTTTTAAACAGTGGACCAAACAACATGTTTTTCTCCCAGTTCTTTGTTCTCAGAAATAGCTAAGCAGTTTTAACTGAAACTCAGAAAACAAAAGGAGAGGAAGGGAAGCCTGAGGCAGACTTTTGCTGTAGAAAATTTCAGTGCAGATTCTGGGAGTCTGGCAAAGCTAGAAACAACTGAAAATAGAAGTTTAAAATAGAGTGCATTAGGTGCTTTTAAATTATAGACACACAGAAACTGTTATATAGAGCTGTGGCTCTTTCATTGTTTCCAGCCCTGAACTGGTGTTCTCAGGTAAATTAGAGGAGATCTGCTGCACTCAGAGCATTTTTTTCTCTTTGAAATTGAGTCTAATAACTAAGGCACTTAGATATTAATTTACATTAGGCATGATTTATTAAAAATAAAATAAAACTGGGGCTATGCACATTTAGGTCATGACCCAAGATGGGCAGCTGTCTGTCTGCTGAACCTCCACTGCTTTTAGGAACTGTGCAGGTATCTGCAAGAGCTCTGCTCTGCTGCTGCTCACACACCTTTGAGCAACATGAGAGGGTTCTGTGCTTTGTGCTTCCTTCCCCTCAGTGTCCATTTTCCTGGGCCCAGACTGCAGAGTGTGCCCCTGACACTGAATTTCAGAAGGGCTGTCTCCATCCACACTTCTAAAGGGGTACATCCCTGGCTCCCCTGGCACCATATATCACAAAAACCTTTGGCAACCTGGGACTTCACTGCCAGCTGCATGTGAAGTTTGTGAAGCTACTCTGGAATTTTAAATGCTTTTTGCTGGGGAACAAATGGGATGATAAAACCGTGGAGTAATAATCAGAATAAGGTCACTGTATAAAGATCCTCTTGGAATATGAAATTTTAAGGAGAGCCTGTACGTGTTTGTTTGAACAAGAGCTTCAGAGTAAGAGGTGGACAAAGTGTGGATTAAGACCTATGCAGGGAAAAGGCTGTAATTCTAATATTAATTAGTTTCTGCATAATTAAATATTTCTCATTTTCAACAGTGGCTGTGAGCTCCCTCTGTCCTTGGCAAAGTTTGAAGTCTGATTTTATGGCTTTGACTCTTCTCCGGTGCACTGTAAGTACAAGTATATATTAAGAAGATTTTTTTTTTTTTAAATACTTTTCTCAATGTAAATAGTGCTCTGAAAGTGAGCCACTTTGCCTATTGCAAGATGTTGGATGATGATTAGAGAAACAACGCTTTTCATCACTAAAATATATGAGAGTAAAGAGTTGAAAGCAAGAGGAAACGTCCACCTTTCTTAGCCTTTGATGTTTGGCATCTTGGGAGTCTGATACCAGTTTCATGGATTATTTCCAGAAGTTTATGAAAGCTGATACATTTTCAATTGTCTAGACTTTGGTAGGCTACCTTAGGTTAGGTTCTGACAACAAAAGGTGGGTGTTGTATTAATCAACTATGCCCCACCTCAGCAGAAAATCTGTGTAGCCATGTTAATTTGATGAACCTGAGGTAGGCTGGCCTGTAATCTGGGCTGTGCACACACTTTTATTTGCTGTCATATCCAGTGACACCCAGCTCTGTCTCCCTATTTCACATGACCTTAGTGAGTGTTTGAGACAAATGTGTGGAAGAAAAAATAGTGAAGGTTCAGCCCAAGCAAGAGTGAGAGTGGTGAGAGTAAACAGGGAGAAAGGAAACAGGCAGGTTCTCAAAATTCAAGTTTTGTTGAGAAACAACCCAGAATCAGAGGGTCCAGGTTGTGGACTTGGACTTGTTTCAGTCTGGACCTCACAAAATGCCTTTGAGAGGTCATCAGAATATGCCTCTCCTATGGTGGATGTTTGAATATTGTACCAATTCCCTTGGATCCTACCAACACTGAAAAAACCTGACCCAGTGCTCACCTCAAGGCAAAAGATGTTCTCCAGTCTCTCACAGGTAAAAGGTGGCAGCTGTCTAAGCCCTGTGTGCACCTTTTCCTGTTTGCCAAAAGTGTGTGACCTGAACCTGAAAATGCTTCAGGCCCTGACTCTAGTGCAGGCTGTGGCTATCTGGCTGGAGGATGTTACACCTCTGCTCTTTGCTGCCCAAAGCTGAGTCAAAGTTGTTGGAAATTATCTCAGCTGGTCCTTTTAACAGGCTGGTTTTTAGGTATCTGTGTATTACCATGCATATCATCTGCAGAGATGCATAAATGATCCAGCTTCTCACTTAATAGAAAGGAAATGGTGATAGGGGGTTTCCATGAAGATTCTTTGATTTCAGAATTTATTCTCCCCGAGGTCCAAAATAGCCCAAATTTAACTTTCAGAACATGCTGCACAGCTATTTTTTGCTGAGCTTTTGCTGAGGGTTGAAGAGCATGAGGCAAGCTGGGAATTTTTTTGTGATTCTGGGCTGATTTGATTTATGTGGGCAGGGAGTTATTTGGACTGAGCAAGTAATTTTGTTTGTTATGAATATTTTTAATTAGTTATAAGCCCTCAAAACTTTGGATAAAGACATTCTGTTTATACTTGGGAGAAAAATGAATGAAGTAGATTTCATATTTAAGCCTTTTTTGTAATGATTTACTCTTCCTTGTAATTGTGTGTAGTGAACAGATTATCTTTTATTTTATGATTCAGTTTTCCTTTAAGTGCTTCTTCCCCTTTGCTGCCACATCAGAGAGAATCTGTTGAATTTAATTGGGCTCTCCTTAGGCTCATGATCTTGCTTGCCAGATCAGTTTTATGAAATTCTCTTCCTTTTTTGGAAAAATGAAATGATTTGTGGTTTTGACTAAAATAGTTCTGTTCAGCCTCTCCAAATTCTGAGGGCTACTCCTTGGCACAGCAGCCTTGTAATGCTTAAGAGACAGGGAAGCAGAAGAGGTGGATGCATGTATTCTGAGAGAGATGTTAGACAGTGTGGAATTCCACATTCCCAGGATTTTTCAGGTTGGTGAGATACTGCTTAGTGGAAAATGATGGCAGGGAGATGGCATGTTCATTCTGGCACTTTTTAAAAAAACAGGAAAATGCACAAATTAGGAGAATATTTGAACATGCTACTGTCCATCCACCTCTTTTTGCCAGTGTGAGACTGTTTCCAACCTAGCATAATTCAGTGTTGTTTGGTTTAATGAATCAATGACACACCTCTCATAAATAAATCTTGTTGTTTCCTCCTCTCTCCCCATACAGTCAGTCCTTGCTGCTCGTCCCACTTAAACCATTCAATTCAAAGCAAATATGAAAATATTTTCCTTTAATTAGTACTTCTATTTAGCCTGCACTTCTTTCACCTTTCAGTTGTCAGTAATGTGTAAGAAGATGAAAACAGGATGCAATGGAATATTTGGGCTCAGATGCTGGCTTGTGCTGTGGAGACTTTGCTAGAAATGCCTAAGAGCAGTCTGCTGGAGTGGGTGTACCAGCATCCAGACTATAGGTGCTCATTTTCATGTTTGTCCATGTGGGTGGGTTTCTGGAAGAAACTACATGACTTAGAATTAGAACTCCTAAATTGGATTGCCTTTTTTATTTATTTTCTTTCAATCCTCCAGTTTTTGCATCCCATCTCTTATACAGGCTGGATCCAAACCTCAAATGTTGGCATCTTTACCCACTGGTAGCAGGGTGAAGAATTCAGATTGCTGCTTTGTTGGTTCAATCACTATAGAAATTTAATGTATTTTAAAATCATATCTATTATATCTTTATTTGATACTTGACCTTCCAACATTTTAAGGCTTTTTTGTTGATTCTGCTTATTCTGTCCTTGGATTAGCTTTGTTCCACCTTTGCAGACATCTGTGTCTCAAAGGTAAAAGTCCCACAAATTGTCTGTGTACAAAAAAAAAAAGGAAACAAAAAAGCACAGGCCAGTTAAATCAAAGAGAACTAATTTGCACAGAATCACGTAAGGAAATTAATTCAGGTGAGCTGGCAAGATTTTCCAAGTAAACTTCCCAAGAACAGTTCTCTTTGGCTCCATCCTTCACAGTGATATTGTGTTTTAGGAAGCAGTTTAAGGAGATACTGCTTTTATTTTTGGGGGGTGGAGGAAAAGGAGAGTCCAAAAAATAATAAATTAACAATGTGAGCTTATTCAGAAAAGAATAATTTGCATTTCCATCATGTTAAATTATGCTGTGTGACACTGGAGAGCAGCTTCTATCCTTTGTCAGTTGGTGTGGATGGGTTGTCCACAAAGTTCAGAGTCAGAAATGTCATCTCCTCCCTCTCACATCAAATCTTGGGAGTGTGGTCAAGTCTTCCTTCCAGTGGCTCTCTGAGAATTTGGGATCTATGGCTTTTTCCTCTGTCCACAGAGACAGGCTGGGCCAGAGCTGAGACCTATCAGAGCTAAAATATTTGGAGATTCTTTATATTTGTGGGGCTTCTTGTTTTGTTTTGCTTTGCCTTTTTCTTCCCTGGACCATTTCCTAAATTACTCTGAATATTACAAAATCTTGATATAATCCTGAGAAGAGCCTATTCTGGATTATTTAATTCCCAGAAAACCTCACAAAAACATCAATGTGTTAACAAATATGATATTACCTTATGGAGACACCTGTAGAAAGAAAGTAAATATATGGATTCATGTGTATCATGTAAAATTTAATCTGAAATTAGGGCAGATCCTGATAATGAGAGAAATGTCTTTCCCCTTCTACTGAGAATAGGAATCTGATCTGACACGTTTTTTCATTTTATAAACACCAGGTCCAATTTATTTCCTGTGACAGAAGAAAAATGGAGTCCATCAAATCTCTCAGAGAGAGCCATTTTTAAGAGACATTTAAGTATATGTACTTCTGGATATTCCCTGGAAGTGAAATAACAAGGGTGGACAGAAAAAAAGGGGGGGGGGGTGATGGTTCTAAAAGCATCTTATTATAGTTTTAATTTATATGGGCTTTGGTGCTAATGATTCATTAGGTTATGCCCTTTAAATGGTCTTGTCTTGAAAATGCCAACATTTTGAAGCAGACTAGAATATATTTCTCAGACATCAGATCTTGCACTTGTTGTTAAGATAGGCTTTTATATATATATATATATTTTTTTTTTTTTTTTTTCAATTTAAGAACATCTTGTAAATTATACACGCTGCATGACTTTTGCAGTTTTGCTTTGTGCCTCTGGACTGACTGGGGGAGGTAGTAACACTGAATTAATGTCTCTGTTTCATTACTTGGAGTAATGCTCTGGTGATGAGATATCTGCAAAGCTGAAAAAGATGAACCTGTGCTCTATTTTCAAGTCCCAGCTCCTTACAGAACACAGAGGAAAGCAGGAGGAGACAAGAAAAGTCTAGCATGGGCAGAACTTTGAGGGGTATAATGTAGGGTCTGACTGGTTACTATTATTCTGGGAGTTTCTGGTGTTTGCATGACAACATAAGTTAGTATTTTCCTTGCTGCCTTTATGTCAGGAGTTCCAATAGTGTCAGGAGGAGGTTTGCTCCCTCACCTTACTTTTCATACAGATTTTATTTTTGGTGATGTTTTTCAGTATCCCTGCAGCTCATGGGAGCTGTGGTCATAGGACAGCTGCCCTGTGCTGAGCACTGCACAAATCCAGACCAGCTGTGGAGGTGGGAGAAGGGGAGAGAAAAGGAAAACATCTCTGAACATGGTGGTTTCATGTTGAAGCAAGAGGTTTTTTGGGTGCCTTGGGAAGATCTTAAAAGAAGGAAGGTAATTGATATGGCTTTGTGGGTGTTTGAAGAGAACTCTTTCAAAACCTATGTAAAATGGGCCATTAGAGACAGTATACACTGCAGTGTGGAAATGTGACAAGTGCCTTATGAACAAGAAAACACTGTGACCTGATGGTGAAAGAGAAATCACAGTGTAGGGGGACACAAACAGCTCCTGTCTGACACGGCAGAGAGGAGGAACCAAAGAGCACAGGGAGGGAAATTACATGGGCCCATCCTAAAAGAGCAGAATTCAGATAATGCACTTCACAGCAGTGTTTTGCCTGAATGTAAAGGGAATAAGTTTGCACAAGGCCAAGGCCAGAGGCAAGGGCAGTTGCCATAAGTGGGAAGTAATAGACATGGAAGTATAGCAAAGTGGATCTCAGGTCTGAGGAACGTGGAGGTTTGCAGCTCCAAGCTGACAACCAAGTTCTTGACCTTGTGATGGAACCATGAGCTGGCTGCAAATGGAGGGTGTTGAGTCTGCAGTGGTGGGGATACACCCAGGAGAAGGAAACTCAGAGCCTGACTTGGGCAGGAGAGGAAAGAGAGGTCTAGAAAACAGAACTGCTGGATTTATGAACTGGTGGGGTGTCTACATTTCTCAGGAGTAGAGGTTAATCAGAGGAATAGTTTGCCTTTGCTGGAAGAAACAGAATAACCTGGGTTGGAAGGTCACCTGAGTTGGACATTGTGTGCAGAGCACCTGACTGAAGAGTCAATACTTTACAAAAAAATTTAATACAGGTTTGCATCTGAGAAAATAGTCTAGCAAGCTTAGACTGCTTGCTGAGAACACTTGCAATCATGGTAGTCAGTTCACTAAATTCTGTAGCTGTGACCATGATTTAAGATGTGATCTCAACCTGCATTTCAGGAGTCTGACTGCTAAGACCCTCTGTAAAACCGAAAGCTTCGAGTGTATTGATAAAAATGAAACAACATGGAAAGTACAAAAATCTCCTCCTTTTTTTTTTTTTTTTTTTTTTGAGAATGAAGACATGGGACACCTCAATGGACAGGAGGCATTAAAGAGGGAAGGGTGCATTTATTTCAGGTGACAAATGCAAAAGTGTAATGAAGTTGTGATTTTAAACGTTAAGAGACTAGCTAAAATTTTTGATGACTCAATCAAACCAAGATGAAATTAAAGCTCATCATCATAGAACTTAATCCACCATGTTTTCCAGAAACATGTTATGGAGAGTAGGGATTGATTTTGCTGCAATGAATAATTATTTAAATTTAACCTTTCCTTCTGATTGTTATTTGTACATAGTCTAAGTGTATTCATAGCTTCACATAGTTTTCATACATCTGTTTCAGCATTTGGGTAACCTGTAAACTAATGACTGTGAGCTTGATTTCAAGTTATTCCTATTTGCTTGTGGCACAGGAGTGAATTTTTGTCAGACAGATGCTTGTAAGCTTTAGGATTAAACTTGCAGTGAAATTTTTCATGATTAAAAATTACTATTTTTCTCTGTGCTAATATTTTGTAAGCATTTATCTTTAAAATGTCTTGTTAAAGTCCTTGTAGGAAGAGTTTATAAGGAATGGCTTTGCTGTCAAAGACATGCTAAGGAAGTTCAAACAAAAGTTTCCAAATAGATTTATCCTTTACTTGTTCATCTTCTAACCCTTAGCATGACACTTACAAATCAGAAAGTACACATGAGTTAATGTCTTTTAGTTCTGTCTTTGGTGAAATATAATATTAGGGTTGAATGCTAACAACTAATGGCTTTTCCTTTTAATGTATATCATACAGTCCCTTCACATTTCCTCCTCCTTTTTCTCTACTGCTTTGCTTCTTTTGTGTCCCTAAATCTGTTCTTCCCCCTGCTCCGTCTTGTCCTTATTTTTAGTGTTATATTAAGACTGATTAAGAATAGATGCAATAATTCTGGTGAAGACCATGCAGTTTGGCTTGCAAATAATTATTCTTCTATTGCTCTAATTATTTTGCATGTAGTTCTATTTATAGAGTAAATTTGAAACTTGTGCAGTGCTTGGGCTTCAGGTCACATATCTTGGGAGGGTATGCAGGGGGACCCAGAAGAGGATGGCCATTTCAGCAGGTGGAACAAAACTGGGTAGAGCTAAACATCCAACACTCTTCTGCTGATTCCAAAGTACAGTAACCACCAAAAGTGCCCAGCTCACATTAAAAGCATTATCTTTAGGTTCCTTAATGTGGGCATTAAGGAAGCAAAGTTGTTTCACTGACAATAAGTAAAACATGACATTGTGAACCTCTGGCATGGTTTTATTGGACACTCTGCTACGAAGCAGAGATATGGAATGTAAAACTATGAAGATGCTCCAATGTAAGGTATGGGAGTGGTAACCTGCTACTAGGGTGCTTGAGATACTTGGGATTTTACTGTAATAAACACCTACAGCTACTTTACAAACCGAAGAAAATGCATTAAATGGCCTTTGCATTTATTTTACACTGCTGGAGTTCTATTATTTGGAACTTTAGATATAATCATTGCATCTACTGTATTTATCTTGAACAAGAGAGAATTGTAAGGAAACTAAACATAGAAGCAAGGAAAAACAGCAGTGTGTGAGGGCCTCTGCTAGTCCTTATTTAAAGACTGGAGCCCAATAAAAGTGTGAGAGCAGCAGTGTGATCATGGAGTTACTGATCCAAGTTGTACTAGGGCTCGGAGGGGAGCTTCTCATTAGGAAGTGAATCCTTTGTGATTGCCAGAGTGAGGTTTTCCCAAGCATGAAACATTGACCGAGAGCCACTGACTGCAGTGGCAATGGAGTCAGGCTGCTTTTGCAGCTGGAATCCATATTTTTAAAAGCACTGAACAGTCCAGAATTAGTTCCATTCCAGGAATGGTGAACACTTGGCTTTTCCCTTTCCATGATGCCTCTGTCAAACCCAGCACCCGAAGGAGTCACTGCTAAGTAGTGTTTCCTAACATATGGCCAGTCTCAGGAGGTCACTCAGACATTAGCAATTAGCATGTTTTGTCACAAGGCTATTTTCAGAATGTACAGTTTCATTAGAAAAGGTAGCAGTGAAACAGTCAGCTGCTTAAACCTCAGAAAGATAGCTCAGGATTTAAACTGGCTCAAGTTTATTATGGCATGCGTTTTGACAAGTTAAGCAAGGAAACATTTCAGAAGTAGTTAAGTTACTTAGAAATATAAGTCTCTGTGACTTTGAATTAATTAACTAGAAGAATTTTTAAGAGTTGCCTAGCTACCAAAAGTGTTATTGCATAATCCAGTATTTGGGTATGTCCCTGTAATCTATCATGTATGTTTAACCTGTCTTGTGATATTACCAGGAGTTTATATTGCTTTCCTGATCTTTGAGAATTATTTGGTTCTGTGACTCAGCTACCAGATCTGCGAAACAGTGTCTGAGTATGAGAAGTAGGGAACCTAAATCTGTAGGTAAATAGATAAATAAGTGCTCTGAGATTTTACTTTTGTTACTAACAGGAAATGGACTCGGACAAACACAAACGCCTCAACAGCACAAGGTTTATGTCTGCATGTGAAGTTCCATTATATCACATGTGTTACACAGCCACAGCTTTCTATACACAGACCTCTAAATCTACATAGATGTAGGTATTTATGTTTACAATTAGTGCGACTTAATACATAGGAAAAAACAGAGGAATATTAAATGTATAGTGTTTTAGGGGTTTTTTTGGGGGAGAAAGAGTGTTAGGGAGAGTATTCTCAGTGGACTAGGATTTCCAATATGAAATTTGCCAGCAGTGTAAATAACTATTCCCAGCACAACATTAGACCTAGAATTTAATGTCATAACACAAGAGTGCTTTTTAATTTTTTTTTCCCTGTGTGTGTGGACATTTTGTTTTCCCACATCATGAACTTCCCTAAGGCTTGATTGAAATCAGTGAGAGTATGGGATCTTTGTATTTCTGAAAGCTGGGCTCATTTCTGTTCATAAGTTCTTGATTTCAAATAAATTTCTTTACAGATCCTTTTTAGTAATTGGGGCAGATTAAATTAAGGTCTTTCAGCGTGTCTCTGTTAAGGAATTGTAAACCATTTGACAAAGGGAACAGAATCTCCTTGATATCTTCCCCATGTGCATTGTCACTTTCTTCCTCACTATGCCTGATTATACAGCCATAAATTGAGTAAAAATTTCCATTCACCTAATTGGGTTATTGAGTGTCAAGCCTGTTTGTTAAAGATTGTAAAAGAGGAGGGTAATATTTGCATTAAAAAAACACTCTCTTGCCTTCCCCTTCCTTTTCCCTTCTGCATTTGACCAGATTCATGAAAGACAGATCATTCCCGTTTTTTTGCAAGCAGTGAGAGTTTGACTGCCTTTCAAAGGAGAAATTTTGCAAGGCTGTCCTATGTCCTGTGCAGCAGCCTATTGCTGGAACAAGAGTGTGGGTGTGGTGAAGGAGATTAAACCTGGGATTATTTTTCATGGGATGGGCAACTGCTGCTGCCTCAATTTCTCTGGGTGTCCCATTAAGGACAGCAGATGGATTGACTTTCCCTGGCAAGACATTCTCTATTATTTGCATATCTTAAACTGAACCTGCCAGACCAGCATGAATAGTAGTGACTGAAATTAATAAAGGGGTGTCCTGGATGTCACCTCCCACATTGTTGGATGTTGCTGCTCCCTCCCCAGTAACAGGACCCACTGTGTCCAGCACAGCTCAGCAGAAAGGCTGGAGCAGGGAAACACGAATCTGCTCACGTGTTTTGTTTTAATAGATGTACCTTTTAACCTGCAAGATTTTATAGAACTGCATATCTGTATTTTTATAGCATCCACATGACCTTTGAGATAAAAAGAGGTCTTTTCTTTTAACTCCCCAGTTCACAACTGCTCTGATAGCTCCTTAGATAAAGCAGTGATGGCCATGGTGTAAATGCCGAGATAGTTGCTGTAGGTAGATAGACTGAACTTTAGAATTTCATCTCCTATCTGTCATCTTACCCTACTCTGGAAGAGAATGAAATATTTAATATCACACTGTAATTATTTTTAAAATTCCTCAGCTCAACCTGTTTTGCTATTAGATTGTAATTTTTTAATTTATTGTGAGAATACCTCAATTTACACCTTTACCTATGATCAAGCCCCACCATGCCAGCTAGATCATGGCACTGAGTGCCAGGTGCAGTTGTGACTTGTACAATGTCTTGTCTTTAAGCTCCTGGTGGTGCCTGTGTCATCCAGAGCTGACTGCACCCACCTTTTTGGGGTCTGTGTGCAGAGATGCAGAAATTTCACGCTGGTGAAATTAGTCCTTTCATATCCCACCCAGTGTTGTCTCAAATCTCCTCTAGCTCAATGTAGGATTTCTTCCTAGAGAACTTGCCTTGCTCTTGGCCCTCTCTAAGGGTGTTTTAGGGTCACCACATTCACTCAGTGTTTCATTACAATGACACTGATTCTTTCCTGCAGCCCCTCATTGCACAGTGTGCTTAGGCTTGGACTCCACAAATCCCCCTCCCCACCCCAGTTTAAAGCTGAGGAGAGCATTGTCTTTGGAATATTATTTCTTGTATCTTTGCAATGTAATTTATGACATTTGACCACTTTGTCCAAGATAGCACAGAAGAGAAACTGTACCTGATATCTAATCTGAACTTACACTCTTTCAGTTTGAAGCCAGTCCCCCTTGTCCTGTCACTACACGATCTTGTAACAAGTCTTTCCCATATTTCTTGTTGGTTCCCTTCAACCATTGTCCATTTTTGAACAGTGGGAGTGGATTATTATCTAGCTGTGTGATACCTAAAATTGTGCAGATCTTCCTCAGAAGGGCCTGTGCACTTCATTGGTCTAAAACTAGGGACCACAAAATAAAAGCATCTTCTGTTGGATTGGATGCAGGCAAGAACTGGTACTGTTAAACTATTGGACTAATTACCATCTAAGAATATTCAATTAATATTTTAACCACATTTCAAGGGCTGGAGTAGAATTGTTCTTTTACACTTTCCTCAGGAGCATCCTTCACACACTAAAGCAATATTGATATTGCACATTTGTGCAAATGTTTCTCAAAATAATTTCTTATAACGTTCTTATAAAGGAAAAAAGATGCATGAAAAGAAATATCAAAGTGTTTTTAAATAGAATAAAAGTTTAATCTAAAATACATGCAAACAATAAAGCTGGCGAGAATGGTTCAGCCTTTATGATTTGCTTTAACAGTGATCAGTGAAAGAAAAAAGAGCATAGCTCTTAAAAATAATCCTTGGGTTTTTCATGCAGTTTAGAGGGCTTAAAATATATCTTCTATAAAGACTCCATGACAAATCTGATATTACTTGTACATAGAGACAGTAAGCCAAAATCAGCTTATATTAAGGTGAAAATGTGGACATTGACTTCAAATTGGATTTTTCTTGGTGGTCTTTATTGGGGCTTGAGTGAGCTGCTGCTCCAGGAGAGGCATCGTTGGCTCTTTTTAATGTGGACCCATTCCCTGATGTGCAAGGAAAGCTATTCCATTTAGAGTAGGAGTTTAGTATTTCAAAATCTGACTTTTCTATTGAGTGTGTTTAAGTCTTTCCTGGTAAGCTGTGAATGGGAGCAGAATGCTGGTGATGAGTCACCTCCAGGTGAGGCTGGTGGAACCTGGAACAGCCATCTGGGTGAATTTTTATAGCCAACAGTTTTTACAGGCACTTTTTCAGAGCTGAAAAAGTTTGATCAAAACTACTGCAGCATCTGGCAGACAGTAAAAGCTGATGTGCATTCAAAGTTCTATTAGGCCAGTCCATGGAGAGAACCCACACCCTCTAGGTGCTATGGAAATGCAGGTAGGTGGGAAGTGGGAGCTGGGATGCTTTACCTAGGAAATATCTTGGTTTCTTCTGCTTGAGAGACTCTGGTGGGCATGGGATAATGCTGGATCAGAAGGACATGCTCCAATATGATTCCAATTCTTACACTTCTCTGAAACATATATAGTTTGCAGTAGGTGGTGTAGTGTGAATGTGTGCAGGGCATGGAGAGCAGGGATAGTAAACAATTAAACCATCTGATCCACACACCTGAGTGAACAACTCAGATTAAAATAATGATTCACTCCTTCTTGTCCCTTATATTCCACTGAAAAATATGCGGAAAAAATTCAAGTTAAGAGTGAACAACTGGAAAAAATACAAGTACTGACAAACCCCAAGCAATTTCACAGAACAACTTGTCATGGACTGTAAAGGATATTGGCTCACTGGTGGTTATGGCCGTGTTCCTGCCAGCATTTACTTGACCATATTTTATCATAGACCATAGCAGTTTTTAGGTTGCTGGAGTTTTTAAAATTTATTTTTGTAATTGGTACAGGCACAGGCTTGTCTTGGAGAGAAAAGTATTCAGGTGTGATGCTCTGAGTGAACATAATTCTGCATGACGTTCACTTTATTTTATTCTATTCTCTTTTGTTTTATTTACTTTTCTTGGGACCTGGTGACTTATAAAAGAACAGGATAGGTTAATATGACAAAATTCCAGTGGGTCACAATGTAAATCAGGTAACAGGCTCTTGCTATAGCTCTTTCACATGGGCTTTCCTAACCCAGCAAAAGGATTGTCTCTCCCCTTGTCTTCTCCCCTTTCTCCCTTGGTGAAACAGCAGCATAATGCACATTGTCTGAGCCACCAGCTTGGAGTGGTCACTTTTAATTTGCTTTAAGGCTTAGCTTTCAAAGCCCAGTGATGTGTCACAGGTAGTGGTGCACTCTTGCCATAAACAAGAGAGGGATTTTGTTGAGATCAGATGGGAATGGCGATGATAACAAATAAAAATCTAAATTAAGGAAGAGGGAGTAAATAAATTTTTAATCATACAAAATTTAATACTTATGTTAAGGAAAAGAATATTAAAAGTCATTTTATAGAGAGTGAATTTATATTGGAGCTGATTTTAAAGTTGTGCAGCTTTGAGTGATATGATAATCATGTATTTTTCTCCCCCCTCAGCTGTACTAGGGGATTGAAATTTATATACTCAATAACTAGAAAAGAATCATAAAGGATCAGGCTGGAGGAATCTGTCTCACTCCATTTTTTCCTGTCACTCCCACAGCGATTTTAATATTTTTCTTATATCTCTGCTTATTTTCAGTGCCAAACATTGTTTTCAAATACAGTTGGCTTGAAAATGAGCACTTGAAGCTGCAAGCTTGTCGGCAAACTACCATGGTTTTCAGGTAGTACAATGAAATGTATAGCTATAAAAAATATAAAATAAAAATAGGATGCCAGAGTCTCCTGCCAGCTGTAAATGCAACTAAATAGTCTTATTGTGTGCTATAATATTTTTAACTATTTTAAGCATTTGACTCTTTTTTTTTTTCTTTTTTTTTCTTTTTTTTGTCTCGGTGCTAAGGGAAAATGGATTTGCAAAAGCTAACATAACAGCACATTTATTTCTTTCACCCTTTTCAAATAGGAATTAAAGACAGGATAGTCTACTGAATAGACTGCCAGACTGAGAGTCAGAAAATAAGTTTCCTATTATCAATTCATTGAGAAAGTCTATTTGCTTTCCTTTGCCTCAGTTTCCCATCTGTAAAATGAAGATAATGTAATTTATCATCCTGTGCAACGTGCTTTGCGGTCTAGAGCAGCAAGATAGAGGGAAGTATTATGATGAAATATTTTGGGCAAAATACTGATGAGTTTTAATGATTTAATTCCTTGCTTGTTAGTTTTATTCATACTTAGCTTTTGTTGTACGAGGTGCTCTCCAGTCTTTTCAGTGATGTGTTGTTGGAGATGGCTGATGGGTTGATCCCCAAACAGAAAATGAGGAGGGTTTTATGTAAAAACACTGCAGTCAAATGGCTACGTGCTTTCACCTGGAAGTGTCAGGGAACCATTTTCAGCCACCCACAGCAAAGACAGGAAAGTAAACAGAGAATATATGGTATTTTCAGAATTAGTTTGGAATAAGTGGAGATGTTCTGTCTGCTTTAAACATGGCATAACTGGGGAAATGGAAATATATCATGTCCCTTTCCAGTAAATGCTCTCTATCTTTTTTCCCCCCAACATCTTGTATTTGTGGACACCTCCCCACTATTTTCATGGTCTTCTGCTTGATGTGTTATGATGGCACATGTCCAGTATGAGCAGTCCCTTGGAAGGCAGAAGTTTTTATGCATCACCTCTTGTCACCCAAGCACTACCTGAGCCCTCCAGGAATCCCTGCCTGCTGTTTGGGGTCCCTGCCAGCTCCTTTTCTCCCTTTTCCCTAGCCCTGGGTTAGGGTTACATTTTCCTTGCCCCTCCAGTGCTTTATGGCTTTTTTCTGAGGCAGTCCTGCAGGCAGAGATGTGTCACAATTCATTGGCTTGTGCTTTGAGCCTGAGCTGAGCCTGGACCTCACCTGCAGGTACCTCGTGCTCCAAGGTGCTGTTTAGGCAGTGTAGTCCCTTTGAGTGCATGCCACAACACAAGAGTTGAGAACCTTTGATACAAGGAGTAATAGAAGATTTATTATATTAGAGGCTTGTTTAAAGGCTGGAGGGTTCATAGCACAATTTATTGTGCTTTTCAGGAGGTACTGCTTTTCCACATGCATTCAGTTTTGTTCTGCTGAGACACAATTTGTCTTCTCTGTGAGCTGACTGTTTGCTGTTAATACCCACTCACCAGGATTTTCCTAGGCCAACACTAAGAATTTTTTGTAGCATATATTTCTTCCTCCCTCAGAAAAGGATGATGCTGAGGTATGAAAAGATCAAGTGTAGAGTAATTAAGTTATTTGTCTTAGCATCTCCTAACTGTTACACAATCAAGTAATGTATTTTTAAAGGAGAGCTGCTTAATTGCTGTTATCATTATCATCATTTCAGCATGATTAGGGGGTGGTGAGTAAGTAATAGCAGTAGTAGGATGTAAAAAAGTAGTAGTAGAGGATGCAATCAAAACCCTAAAGAGCTCATAGGATACAAAGATAGGAAGTGAATTTCATTATTGCCTTGCAGTTTCCCTTTTCAGAGTTAACACTAGCAAGGAGAAACCTGGGAGTGGTAACAGTGCTGTGGGTTGTGTAAACAAGAAAACATTTTTTGCCCCTATTATTTGAGAAAGAAGAGGTTTTCACGTGGCTGCTTGTGCAGCTGATTGCAAAAGCTCTTCCTCTCACTGGGCATGAAGTGTTCACCTTCCACACTGAGCTTCTGGAGTGGGGCAGGGTCTCCAGGCAGCTGCAAAGGAGAGCTCCTTTATTGTAAAAAACAGCTGTTTTTAGCAGTCAGCCAGTTACCAGTTACATACTTTTAAATCATAACAAACATAATTCAACCAACCACCAACAAACCACGATGTGAGCACGCAATGGTTACATAACTTGTTTTTTTACCTCTAATTCAGCTGAATCACTTTCCCATAGTCTTTTTCTGCTGTGCCCAAGTAGCAGTGAGCCATGATTTTACAAGGCCTTCCTTTTGTAAGGTTTCACCTACATGCAACAGTTTACTCCTTGAATCAAGGAGTCCTCTTGTCTCATCCTCAGCAGAGACATAGTCATCACAGATTTCTGTACCCATAAGTATAAAGGAAAAAATGCTTCTTGTTTGACATCAAGCAGAATGGGCAATCCATATCTAAATGATTTAGTCCTCCTGTGCTCAGATAGTGTTTACAACCAGTCTTCAAAGACCTTTATTTTTTTCTCCCTCAAGGGCATTGACTACTTCCAGTCAAGTCCCTCTCTGTTGGCAGTTTGCTGTAAGGCCCTTGCTGAGAGTGAGCCTTGAAAGAGCTTTTGGATGAGCACAAGTGACTAAAGCTCACTGTGAAATACCCATGTTTGTGCTCTGGTCTCCACATCAGGACAGGGTTTGGGACTGCAGGGCCCAGAGACAAAGTGAGAACAAAGGGAACCAAGATGTTCTGCCTCAGCACCGTGCTGGGAATTGGTACAAAAAGAGTGAAGAATGCTGTGTCCAATGAGGTACAGGAGAAATATCTACAGAACCAGAAATGTGCTGCAACTACCTTTTTTGAAATGGTACATGGACTATTTGGTAATGTCCACTTTAGTTTTGTACCTGAACAGACACATGTTAGTATTTGACCTGGACCAAGATGATTTTTTTCAAAGGACATAGCTCTCCTGGTGAATTCTCAGCACCTGGGATATTTCTTCTGCAATTCTCCTTCCCAGGTACTGACACAGCATTATTCTTTATCAAATCAGAGCTAACACTTCCACAGTGAAAGAAATATAATTGCAAACCAGCTGAAAATTAATGTTATAGTCTTACAATCCATGTCACAATCCTGGTGACATTTGTAGTACAATATTATAATGATGTGAAAGAGGGAATAATTTTAATGGTTGACCTTGGCATTCAAATAACATCTAATGGCTGCAGCTTTGCCCAGGAGATATGTGTCAATGTTCAATTTCCAGATGTGGATTTAGAATGCCTGAATTTAGTGCCTGCAATGGAAGATTTAGTTTTGTTCATCTGATGGAGAAAATACAATTTAAAAAGTTAAGGTGGGAATTTCTGTTCTAGCTGCATTTAGCAATAGAACTGAGAACTCCCAGCTTGAAAGTGAGAAGTTCCACTCTCTCTAATGTTAAAATGAGAAAGGAGAAGGATTATGAGCCCATACTGTTGAATTCAATAAACAGAACAAGGGAAGTCTGTCCTTGCAGAAAATAGAATTGTAAATCAATGAGAGAGTGATTAAGTGCAGAAGAAGCAGAGCCCTTGGTAGGGTTTGCACTAACCATGGAAGTTTAGTAGCACATCTCAAACACAACTGGGGTTTAGTTAAACAATATCTGGCCTAATGCCATCCATAAAAATGGCAAGTCATGCTCAAAAACTCACAGAGCAGCCAAATTTCATTTTACAGCAGGAAAAGTCAAGGCACAGTAATGGAGAAATTATTCTCAAGGAATTGCTGTGTCACACAGATCAGACAGGTCTTGTTTTCAACTTAGCACATTGTGCTGGTCTCTAAATAAGCCAGTGGGATGCCTTGGTACAGTGAATCCTTTCAGGGTCTAATGAGGTGTAGTCAAATACCTTGGACAAAACCCAGGGACTCCCAAGGGTGACTCTGCACATGCCAGTCTGACTAAGGAAGACCCAGCAAACATACAGCAAGATGGACTGAAATGTCCACACCAAGTACAAGCTATTGCTCTTTCTGAGCTGGTTTTGGTGCTTCCATAACATTTAGATGTGTAGCTTCAGTGGAGACATGACTGGGAAAGGCTGGTGAAATGTTCTGTATATCTGATGCATGCCAAGGCCAGGACATTTAACAGTCCTGTTAGTTTACTCCTGTTTCCAGGAGTAGACCAGAACTGAACTTGTCAGGAAATACCAACATGTTCTCTGCAGTCTAAGAGGTGGCTCCACCAAGGGTCTGTCTCAGCTGACATTGAAACTGTTGGTATGTTTTTCCTTTGGATTTCATTCTGGGTGTACATCCTATTCTGAAAGGTCACAGTGAGGGAGAAAAATCAGCTCAGGATGTGTAATTTGTGAATACATCTGAGAAATAAACAATGCCACTACAATGGACAGAGACAATGAAGGGTAGAGCAATGATCATATGAAAGGAAATATCATTCCTTACCCAGACATGATGTCATATTTTCTCATGATACAGGAAAGAGCTAGGGAAATGCAAAATAACTGTAGCTACGAGGGCTTGAGAATTCCCTAAGGATGACTGTGAATAGATTTGTGTGATTAGTCATGCTCCATGTTTGGTTCAGTGTCAGGTTTAGTCCAAGACTGAGGTCAATAAATGAAAGGCAAGGAGCAGAGTGAGTGGAGAAGGCAGAGACAGCTGTCAAAGAAGGAGCTTTAGTTGAGAGTGGGGAGCAGGTGAAACACCCCTCTGGGTGGTGCTGGGAATGGGGCAAAAACTGCTCCAGCTCTATCCTCTGTCCTTTTGGGACACTTCGTAAATATTGGGGGTTTGGGGGTGTGTGTGGGTTTTTTTTTTTTTTTTTTTTTTTTTTTTTTTTTTTTTTTTTTTTCTGTCTAGTGGAGTGACATCTATCTAATGTTACCCAGAAACTAAGGATGCACCTTAGTTTTTATGAAAGTAAGCTACCATCATTTTCCATCATTTCCTATTCTCTTCCCTTTGAAAAAGAGCATATTAAGAATGCAGAGGAACACAAATGTAGAAGCAAAATATTGACAGGGAATACAGAAACATTTCGGGTATTGTCTTACTCTTTTTCACTGGGAAGCTTTGCTTATTCCTCAATAAATCTCCATTATTACTTTTTTTAAGCTTCATTGCTAACCAATGACAAAAATTTGTCTTCTCTGTCCCACCATTACCCATTGCATTGACACAGGGAGTGAGTGGCATTATCTGGAAAGGAGAGCTCACTGTGGAGGTGATTCCAGCCAATCAGAGGTGATGATATTGTATTACCAGTTTCATAATATAAATGAAAAAGATGGCCTTCATTTTGATGAAAGCTGTAAAGTAGCTATTGTGCTTGTTTTGTATTGCAAGGCCCAAATGTATTATTTATGCAATTTTCCTTTTGAAAGGAAAAACTGAAAGAGACTATTTCATTTTACAGCATTCAGTCAGAGCTATTGTCTCATGAATGTGAACATTCCTGCATTTTATCAGCTCCCAATGTAGAAGGCAACTCACAGATCACACATAGAAAGGATTTTTCAAAGTTTGAAAACTGCTTTTTAAAAAAGCTAGACCCTAATGACTGGAGATATTATTTGTGCGTGCCTGTAGGCTGAATCAACACTTGGCCTATCAGAGTGTACACAGAGCAGCGTCTTTTTCAAGGTCTTAAACAGCTTTGATTGAATCTTCCTGCACGTTAAATTGATAATGCCAGCAGCCTGTAATACACAATATTCATAACAATGGGATGCATCTTCATTTGTAAATACACACTTTTGTGCCAAGTTAGCATATATCCAGGGATCTCTGAGCCACTTGTCAATGTGACAGCAGCCTGGTGCTCTTGCTCTGGCACAATGAATGTTGCCACTGCTCTGGAGGGGGGGAAACTGAGGCAGGTGAAAAGGTTTGCTTGGGGTTGTAAGGCCGCTGCTGATAGTGTGGAAAAGGTTGTTGGCATCAGCCCATTAGGCAGTCTGTGACACACAGAGTCACTCCCTTGGACCTGCTGATACTTGTGTCTATGGAGAAAACACTTATTGTAGAGAGATGTTGAGTTTTTTGTCTGTCCTTGACACCAGTAGAAATTAGATGTTTGCCCTTGAACACCCATACAAAGAGGTTGGTTACTCTTTGGTAGAGAGACACATTAAAGCTTAAATTGATATTCAACCTCTTCCCCTATGTACCTAATTAAAGGCTCACTTCTGAGATACATCTTTTCTTGCCTGTTTTATTTTTTTTTCCCTCAAAAACCTCCTACTTTTAGTGCACTGCCTCTGAAACTTGCCATTAAAAAAAAAAAAACAAACCTTTGGTCATTCAACTTTTGTTGGACCCAATATGTTTCTCACTGTTCTTTCTTGTTTTCTGGGATAGAAATGGGATGCATATATACAACATATGTATTTTAATGTTAGTTTACCTGCTGCCCTGTCATGAAATAAAAAACAGTGTAACCACTCATATCCCCAGTGAAGCCACACAATTATTTCTTCTTGCAGTGGATGACATTCCTGCAGGTTAAATAAAGGTTATTACATTTTAGCAACAAATCAGAAATTAGGTTTTCATTTCATTACAATGAAAGCATTTACTGTTTTCATATACCCATGGATATTGTCTTTGGGATTACCTAATTGCAGCCTTGCAGTACCTGAAGGGAGACTCCCAGAAAGATGGAAAGAAACTATTGACAAGGTCATGTAGTGGCAGGACAAGGGGGAATGGCTTCAAACTGACAGAGACCAGGTTTAGATTGGATATTAGGAAGAAATTCTTCCCTCTGAGGGTGTGGAGGCTCTGGCACAGGTTGCCCAGAGAATCTGTGGATGCCCCATCCCTGGAAGTGTCCAAGGCCAGGTTGGATGGGGCTTGGAGCAGCCTGGGACCATGGAAATTGTCCCTCACATGGCAGGGGGTTGGAACAAGATGATATTTAAGGTCCTTTCTGACCCAAACCATTCTGTGATTCTCCATTTCCATGATACTCCATATCACAAGTAGAAGAAATAAATTATTTCTGTGGATGTTCCTCGCCAAAGTCCATGAATATAACCAAAACCAAAAACGTGCTAAGTTTTATTTTAGCTGGACATAGAGGTACTGCAGTTTAGAACAGAAATCCCTATATCCCTTCATGTTAGGAGTCACCAACAGTAGCAACAACAACAGTACAGTCTTTGCCACATTTGCAAGTCTCACCATCCATTGCTTTCTTCTCTCCACCCCCAGACATATTTTTCTTCCCAGGAGTGTAAGCTGATATGTTGTATTTAGAAATACTTAAGGGTCTGTAACCATAACATGCAATAACAATGCTTAACAGATAACACATGCAATAACAAAAATCTAATAAAACAACATTACTCTGAAATATGGGGTTAATTCTGAGCAGATCTGGTACAGACATGAAAATGAATACTTGTCATGTAATCAAATGGAAAAAAAATAATGTAGAGGAGAAATTCTGGTTCGCTGATTGTAGTTGTGCTAATGTTAGATTGCAGTTATCTGTCAGCTCTAAGTACTGGCACACAGTACTCCAGATACTTTTCTTAACTGTCTCAATTCTTATTTAAAGCTGCTTTTGGTGACATTCTTGCCATGGGAATTCACTTGCTCATATATCCTCAAAGTGAACACACAGTGAGTGATAATGCAGTGAATCTGATCTTTTTAGAAGTTCAGATAAATGCATACCTGTTCTCTTCTTATGATTCACCTCAATTCTTCTATCAGTGACAGCAAAAACAAATCTACTGTTTCCAGGCCTCTATCCCAAGCAATGATGGGAAATACAGGACAGGAACTGGAATTTTCCTGATTGAATAGCCTTTCCTAAACCTCTGTGTGTTTTAATCATATTAGTTGTATTTTTATCCCCTGAATTAAAGAAATCAAATATTTTCCTTTTGTCTCAGGTATTTCTTGGCGTTTCAGGGTTAGTGTGCCACTGAAACGATCACAAGTCTTTTACTCTGGGTGCTGGATAAAAAGACATACTGGAAAATAAAACTGTTGGCATACAGAGTAAATTGCTGATGGACTAGCAATTTAGCAACAGATTTGGGCAACAGGTATTGCTCTCTCGCCAACATTCCTGTCATTGTCTGAGGCAGATGGCTTCACTTTTATACACAGTTTTTCAGTCTGTAAAAGAGAGATCATATATTTATTCATCAAAACAAAACAAAATGTTCAAAAAGCCCACAACACAACTTTTTCTGTGTCTGGTCAGTGAAATAGGCTTGGAAGAAAATATTGTTTTATTTGGAAAATCAGTCTCCATTATGCATTTAAATATGAAAGCTAGAAATGCCTAAAAACTGAGAATAGGTTTCTTCTAGTAAATCATCTTTTCCTTCGTACAGAAAAATGTAGCAAGGAACACGGAATTCTTTTAATCAAACCTTCAGCTGTTCATGGTTTAGTTTAGGAAACAGGTTAATTTAATATCAAATAGCGATCAGTAAAAGCTGTGATGCTGCCCTATCTGGGTTCTGTGCCATTTGCCAGTATGGAAAACTGTCCCCTTCTCCTTCTGCATTTTTTTAATTCTTCATGTGTTTCTTCTGAGCTGCTCAAATTTCCGATTTTGCCCTTCCCGCCCCTTCAATCCCTGATAATAGATAACAAAATAAGAGAGCAGAATGGGAGTATGTTTTGTCTTTTGTAGGGTCTGCAGCTGGAAACGTGAGCAGGTGTCACACAGCCTGCCAGAGGTGGCTCAGCTCTGCGTGGATGCAGAGCTCTGGAGGAACCCAGACATTCAGGATGGGGAATGGGCAAAGAACCCCCAGTATCCACATTGTAAAAGCCCTTGCACAGAGGTGCAACTCGAGGCTCTGGTTTAAGCTGTGTTGTTTGTGGGTTGAAGGAGTGTAGAGTCCACTCTTTCTGCCTTTGATAAGGAAGAAATTCCTTCCACTGGAACTAAATCCTGACAAAGAGCTGCATTATAAATTCTGGGTGGAATGACAAAGACATCTCTTCTCAGGAAGTTAATATATTGCTTAAGACCTGGCAACAGCTTAGCTCCAGACATACTGTTGCTTCTCTGTAAGGGTAACTCTGACATCCCAGGGAGAAAGTTTACTTCCTTCACACCTGTTCTTGTGTGCTATTAAACCATCACAGCAGCTGCTGAATTATTTATCTTTTTCCAGTGGACAAAACTAGTATTCCAGCCCACACCCCCCTTGCCCAAGAGGAAAAAACAGTTTGAAGGAGAGAATGCATTACAAAAGCTGCAGTGCAGAAGTTTACATTGTTAAGCATTTAGGGTTTACATAGAGAGCAGTGGCATGCAACAGCAGGCACGTCCCTAAGCGATTTTTCTGCAATCAGAATTTCATTCATTACCCAATTTTCATGCAAGTCCCCTGGCATTTGAAATATGGTTCAAGGTAGGTTTCCCAAGGGCTCTCCCCCTCCCATAATAACTGATTTGCAGTGTCCAAAGACAGATCTAAATATCTTTGGCTCAAATTACTTAAGGCCTGCAGAGCAGGATCCTCTGTCATCCTCATCACATCTCACACCTACAGAACAGATAACAGATTAATATCTGGTCTCCAACATTTCATCAGTGTCTCCAGCTAAGGCACCTTGCATTATTTTATCTGGGAGCAGCAGTGGAAAAACAGGAGGGGGTGAATGGAAATGTTTTTGCATTCTAACAGGAGAATGAGGGTGTGGATGGTGGAGAGAAGGAAAGGGGAAATGAGAGAAGGTTTCTCTTGGTGTTACAGGAAAAGGAACAGAGCTAGTCCTGGCAAAGTTCTCTGCTCCGATTATGTATCCACTTTTATTCAATCACTGGATTGCTCTGTGTCTGACACTTGGTCAATAGTGCAATCTACCAGTGATCAGAATAAAACAGCCATCCTGGAATACCTTGCAATTTCATTAGTTTCTTTTCAATGTTGTCTTTATAAGTAGGTGATTACTTGGAAACACAAACTTACTGCATGGGTCCATGCTTTTTCACATAAAGAGCTTGAGAGACTAAACAGTGATATAATTTGCTTTTATTTTAATCAGAAACAGTGCTCTCTAATAATTTCCCTATTGTAAAAAATAAAAAGTAATAAGAAAAAAAAAAAAAAGAGAAAACCCCCTAATATAATCAAACCAACAGATGGATTTCTCATCTCAAAATTATATCTGCTCTTCCCAGGTTCAGAAATTTTGGAGTGTATGATTTGTTTATCACCTAAATGACTTCCTAGTCTTAATCCATTTCCAAAGGCTTTTTAAAAAAAACACATTATTTATAATACTTACTCTGTTATTCCTGTAAATATGTCACTTGACATAAATTCCTTCTTTTACAAATTTTTACAACAAACTGGCTATAATTCTTCTGGTCTTCTCTTTCAGTATCAATTTCATGATTTTGAAGTAAATGGAAACAAAACAAGAAACTGACTACTGCTTAGCTTCATGGGAATTAGGCACCCTGTAGTTGTTTATCACTGGTGGCAATATAGGCACCTTTAAAACTTGTCCTTTGGCTTTAAAGGAACAATGGACACCACATTTTTACTCTTGTGGAATATTTGGTAGTAGATTTGTGCTGTCCTAATCTACTGGCACTTTCCATAGAACTGTGATTAAAAAGACAATGGTTGTGTGATGATGATGATTGTGAAAAGCTGCTGTCTGTTCCCAGGCTTACTGACCCAGAATGTGCAATTAGTTCTTTCAATGTGCTTTTATTTTGTTTGTTTGTTTGTTTGTTTGATTGGTTGTTTTGGGGGGTTTTTGTGGTTTTTTTCGTGGTTACTTTCTTTTTCTGGCACCCTTATAGCTCAGTGTCTGACCCGGGTTGCATCATGCTCTGCAGGATTCATCCCCATCCCTATTGACAGCCTCCAACTGGAAAGTTTTTCCAAGATAAGGTGAAAACAATCCAGTCTGCCTGGAGGCTGATACAGGGCAAGGAGTGGCCCTGCTTTGAAAGGTTGTCTGAAAGGGCATGTTTGCACCCAACTCTGAGATCGAATCCAAAGTAAACTTGATTTCTCTCTAGGAAAAGGCTGAGGCAATGCTGTCAAGCCCTCTCTAGTTTAATGTAATCTATAAGCATCTTTCTTAAAGTGAGTCTGTCTACTGAGCCACCTCTCTTCTGTCTTAGCTGTCCCTTAGGACAAAAACAAGGGTCACCTTTGGCTCAGCCTATTCTCCAGGCTGTGCCAGGAGATTGACTAAAAAACAAAATGAAAGGAGCATCCAGCAATCCCCTGAAATAATAATCTCCTTCTGCTATCACCCTCAATCTATTGTGACATGAATGTATGCATCCTGTAACCCTTTCAGTCCATATTCTGCATTTTTTCTTCTCAAGCATAATTTTATCCTTAATTTCTGAAGCATTGTCTGCTCCTCTGTTTTATTTGTTTCCTGTTCAACAGCCCTTGTTTGGCATAATTCAATTTCACTATTGTCTCAGAATTCCTATTCAGCTTCTGATGTTCTCATCGCCTGCAATTCCCTTAGCTTCTCTCTTTGCCATAGTCTAACCTTCCATTTTCCTAGTCTTCTTCATAGCCCAGAGGAGCTTTTATCTCCCCAGTTTTTGCCTGTAGAATAAATCTCTTATGAAGCCTTTTCTTTTTTCCTCCTCATTTGCTGGTTTAATCCATTTAGTTGTTTTAGTTTCCATCTGCACACATCTTTCCTCAGTAGCCCCCTTGTCTGGGTGCTTCCTTCAACACCCACCTGCCTTCTCCAGCTCTGTCTGCATTTCTGCATTTCTCTTACAGCTCATTCATCTCCAATAACTTGAAGCTGCATATTAAGGTGTTGTTTAAGGACAAGACCACTTAAAGCACAGGTGATGCCATGGACATCTTAGACTCATCTTCCAGTGTGGTTGAGCCCTATCAAGCTGTAGAAGCTGTAGTATTCTTCTGCACCAACAGATGAAGAAGAAAGTCCAAGCACCAAAATGAAAAGTATAGAGGAAGGGCAGTGACCTTTAAAATCCATTTTGGGTTGTTCATTTGTTTGGGGGCTTGGTCTTTTACCACTGTCTCATTGAAATACATTGAAATTAAAATACAAACTGTACAAAGACACCTAATTAATAGCAAGATCAGACTAATCTCTCTCCTTAGGTGAGTTCTTCTAGCACACTTGTGCTGGAGGAGGCTCTGTGCAGGGTCAGGTGGTTGGTGCTCAGCACAGCTGTTAGGTTGTGTTGTCAGCTGTAAACTCTCTCCAGTTTGCTCCTTATGTTGTTTACAAAATGCAGCACAGAACATCTTTTGTCCTTGCCAGCAGATGCAGTTGTTTAAGCAGATTTTTTTTTTTTTTTTTTTGGTAGGAATTCAATAACTGGGATATGGCCTTGATGTGCACATGCACAGCAACCCCCCAAATGTGTAAATATAAGAAGGAAGCTAACCCCAAACACTTCCCTGAGTATGTAGATGTGGCATTATTCTGCTATGTAATCTATCAATGTATTTGTTTTTCTACCATCCAATAGCACCTGAAACCTTAAGATTTTTAATGAGCAACATCTTATTTAAACCTGCTTCTAACCTGCATCTTGTAAAGGGAAGTTTTGATAAGTTGGCATCCCCTTGCATTTTTTTTTTTTTTTTTTTTTTTTAGCAAAGACAGTCATACCTTTGCCTGAAAAGAATCTTGCATAAAGACTGAAATGTAGGTTCTCTGAGATAAAACAATTTGTTTTCCATGGAGTGGTCCCCTGCAGCATTTCTCACACAGGACTTTTCTGCACATGGGGGTGGTTCCATGAGGAATTTAGGGATGGTGGAGCTGTCTACAATGGGCTGGCTCTAAGAGGAGCAGAAACCACAGAGGGCAATCACTGAGTGAGCAAATTATGGAGCTCAGTGCTAGCAATTCATCCTTTCATGACCTGCTTGGAGCATCTCAGGAAGATGAAACAGCAGAAACCTCTGCCCTTTTTTCCAAAGGTAGCTCAAGCCATCCATCAGCCCAAATCTGTAAATATACATATGCCTGGGCTCATTTAACCTCTTCTTTTGCAGCTTCACTCTTGAAACCACCTATATTGATTATGATCTGTTCCCTCTTAAAGAGCAGGTTTGGGCAGCTCTAATGAAGAAAAGGTTGTTTTAAACATGAATGGTTACATTGGAATTGGCTTTTTGTTCTTTTTTGCTATTTTTTTCAGTAAACCACTGCATAGCAACACATTTGTGCAGAAATACAACTATTGCAGGTATTAAATGAAAATAAGTTGATGTTCCTATCAAGCTAATGGACAAACCAATTACTATGTTGTCTACAAAAATTACATGTCATAAACAGAAGAGAGAACTGTGTAGGTTGCTTAACTGTCTTTTCTGTGCTAAACCAATGAGTTTTCTTTGGGCTGTGAATAACATAGGCTGCTATTTTGTAAATTTTCCTCCTAGATTGCATTTATTTTATTTTTTTATGTTTAATTTTTGCTTAGTTTTCTTTCTAAAACAAATCTGAATCACCAATATCTGTAGTAGGAAACTACTGCAGTGTGAAAACTGGTGGTGTCTTTTGGTTCTGATAAAACTGTGAGATTATACTTTTTCTGTGGGTGAATTTATGGTTATATATATGGTGAGGATCTTCTGAGAAATTGCTTTCATATGTTTTCAATAGATTTATTACTTCTTTTTTTTTTTTTTCTTTTATGGTGGCATTTTCCTCTCTTTGGTGCTGGTAGTGATTTTAGAAAAGCAAAATAAAAACAAAAAAATGTGTAAATATTAGCCTTTGCTGAAGTTTATAGACTGAATCTAAAGTAAATGCTGGTGTTATATAAAAAAAATAAATATAAAGTTTGATCTTTAAAGATAAGACAGGTGCTTCACCTATAGCTCTTTCAACAGAAAACTGTGATGAGATGATCCATAGCTCTCAACTTAAAGTGTGAAGGTGTTATTTGTTGGGAGTATATTGTAATTTTCTAGGTCTGCTTGGCTACAGGAAGACTATAAGGGAGCATCTAATTGCTGATAACTTTTTAAGGAGTAGAGTTAGATACAGATTTAGATTATTGCTTGATTTCTCTGTGATCCATCAATCTAATACTATTTACTTCTAATGAAATTTAGCTGAGTTTATGAAGATAAATAAATGTTTTCCAAATGTTAAGGTATGGAAGTAGGTAGTGCCACACAGTGAAAGATATGGAATAAAGACTTAGATTTTTTCATAAAGAGTGAAAATACAGGCAAATGATTGTTTAATACACAGAGCTATGCAACAGCTCACTCTGCAAAAATTCAAAATAGAACTGTGTGGCTGGGATGTAACTCCAGACTTCAGGGCAGGTGTTTAGGCTTTTAACTACTTCAGTAAAAGACAAACTGAGTCTTCAATAAAAGAAATTCAGTTGCAACATTACTATGTGGCACAAGAAAATAAATGCTAATATTGTAGCTGTATCATCCCTGCTTTAGTAGCTAACTCCCCAAAACCCTGTCTGAACAACATGTCAAGGAAAAAAACAACTTCTTAAGCAATGTTCTAGCTGTTGAATATAATGCTTTATGCAGGGAATACAAAAATGCCAATGAGTACATGGGCTGTATAATCATCTGCCCCATATTGAAGAATAGGCAATGTGTTATTAGCTGAATCTGTAACCAGATAACAGATAAAGGAAACCTCCTGCAGTAAATGCACCCCTCCACTGTCTCCTTGCCTGTTGAAATCTGAGAGAGGAACAGCAGATTAAAATATCAGAGTAAAAAATTTTATCATACTCAATACCTTATGCTGGACAAGAAATAGAGTAGGAAAATTATGTTAAATTGCAACCCTGTTAGAAAGTTTGAAATTTAACTAACTTTCTCTCTTTGTCCCTTGACCAAAGATGCTGTTACAAATGGAGATATATGAACCAAGGCATCAGTTTGGTAGTTCCTTTTTCCCCTTTCTCTTCCAGCTAATAGATATTAAATTTTGTATTGAGCATTCAAAGTTGTTTTCAGCATGAGCCTGGGAGGCCTGCCCACCCTACTGAGGTCAATTGGTTTAAAATGTACAGAAGGTAGGAAATACATAATATTTTCCCCTGCCTTTTGGGAGATTTCAAAATATTTTATCTCCTTAGAGTCAAGACGAGAAGGTCCAAAAAGAAATGAATTATTAATCTCTGATTTGTATCAGCAACAGAATCTCTTTATCCAAGGAGTAGCTTTTCTTCCATGCTTTTGGATTTTTTCTTCCTTGTATCAAGTTCTGACCCTTTGGTAAGGTGTCTTCTTTTGACTCACAGATTTGCTGGTTTTCATAAACACAGTGCCTTTACTTTTAATCAGTGCAGGAGTTCAGTTTGGGAGCTTAGTGGCCAGGTTATAATCAGAACTCCATCTAACAGAGTGCTGGCAAAATAAAATAAAACAAAAACAAGTCCAGTATGCAGAAAATTCTGGATGAATATGGATGAAGCTGTATTTTAAACTTGTTCTTCCTGCCCCCAGCTGCACAAATCTCCACGTGTCACAGAAGAGAGGGATGGCAGAAGAGGTGGTGTGTCAAAAATGCTTTCTGCTTGTTCTAGAGAAGTTACAGCAGCATTGTAGGATCAGTAATGCTTTATTAATCACTATATTTAGTGAAAGCATTACCTTTTTCTTTCTTTCCTTCTCTCTCTCTCAGTACAAGTACTGATCGATTTCCTCCTGGACAGATGTTTTTATCCCAATTTAACATATGAGTTAGTGTTTTAAAAGGCCCAACATTTTAAGATGTATTAATTTCATATTTACATTTTACACACATCTGGATGAAACCACTATAGCTGGCACTCATTACTGCATATTTTACTCTTCAGCAAAGAGAAAATAAGAATAGCAGGAATAAAGCCAAATGATGTCTAATTGCATGATAAATTTTGCAGGATATTCAGTTTCTGTTCTGATTTTGAGTGCTTCACTCAGAATATTGTTACATAGCTCATTTATACACTACTTTGAAGATTATTATGCAGTTTGTCAAATACTACTTCAAAAAGTACTTTTAAAAATACTGCTACTCTTAAATTGTCTCAATCCTCCTACAGTGAAGAGGAAGAGGAACTTTGTAGAGTCCAAATGTTACTCTACTGGAGAATATTTTACACCATCTTTTGTGAACTCTGTCAGATTGCCAGTGCTTGTTCAGGATTTGTTCCTCCACTCCTGCTCAGCCTGGGTGTTTCTTCCCACTGCTTTTCCTCATGTATTAGGGTACAGGCAGGGACAGCACTATGACACATTGCAGATAACATCCTAACATATTAAATAAGGATGTTCAAACACAGTGACAGATCCCGTTGTATGATGATACATCAGGGCAGCTCAAAGATAAGAATTTTAATATATTCTATTCTAGAATCACTTAAGCTGACTAAGTGATAGCTGTGAGGGGAATGGAATAGCTTGTAGCTTGTGGAAAGGGTTAAGAGACCAGAAATGGGAAAGAAATACCTGGGTGCTACAGGGAGACAGAGGCAGGAGTAAGCAAAATAAACTGTGAAAGAAAAAGTCCTTGATCTGTTTGAGTAATGCATGATACAGCAAAGTTAATTTTTTCTTACATGGAGGATGAGATGTCCTCAGCAAATGTGACCTGCAAAGGCACATATCCTTCTGAACTGTCCTCAGCCACGATTTTTCTATGGTTTCTCTGAGTATGGGCTATGAATGCCTACCATTAGGTGATAGAATCTCAGAATAGTTTGGGTTGGAAGGGGCCTTTACAGGTCACCCAGTTTAACCTCCACCCTGGGCAAGCAGGACCATCAACTCCATCAAGCTGTTCAGAGCCCTGTCCCACCTGACCTTGAATGTTTCCAGGGATGGAGCATCCACCACTTCTCTGGGCAACCTGTGCCAGTGCCTCACCATCCTCTTTGTCATGTCTAAATCTACACTTTTGTAATTTAGAACCATTATCCACTGCCTTGCCTTTCCCCTCATAACAAAGATCACATGAACTAAAAGCCACTCTGTGTAATGACTTCCAATGATGAAAAGTTTTTACTTCCATCTGAAAAGAAAAGCAGTGTTGTATTTGAAATATGGAATCGGTTTGTAAAGGAAGAGCAAGTTTCATCATTGAGGATGCATAACTTAATTCAGGGATATTACATCAGTGTCAAATTTGGCTCTAAGTACTGAAAGCACCATGATAACTGTATTTATATTTGGCTTTCATATATACTTAAGTCTGGCAAGTGTATCTTGTGGGCACCTGTTTGAGGCAGAGATTTATGGAGAATGCCAACATTTGGTCTTGATATTTAAAAACAATTTGTTAATTGTCAAGAAAAGTAAACTGTTAACATCTTTATTTACTGATGAGACAACACGTCAGTACTGGAACCCATTCAAAATGGACAGCCATTTATTAGTCTCTAAAGCATTGAAGTTTTTAAACTGCAGCCATTTCCTTTTTTTTCCCCCTATACTTCTAAGTTTTGATTTTGCTTACAAATAGTCCTTAAGCGGATGCTTCATTTTGCCAAAGAGTTACATAGCTCCTTTTCTATTAAATGCCATACACAGCTTGTGCCAGAGGGAGATTTTGGACCCCCAAAAATGCAAAACAAACTTTTCCTGATTCAATGTTCCCTTCTATACGCTGCCTTTTCTTTTTTTCCTTATCGCATCTTAGTGCATCCCAAAGCTGTGGCTTTCAAAGCTGCAGAATTTCTGGTTTTGCTCTTACGTATGTGTCGTAGTGCTGGAATTATTTACAAAGCTGAAATTACAGAAGCAGCCCCATGTGCCAGGCAGGGCTGTGTCAGCAGGCAGAGAAGATGATCAGAGAAGAGTGTGGTGAAGATGGACTGAACAAAGGGAAGAGCAGCTCACACACAGCCATGCAGGCAAGTGGTGGAAGGCGCTTCCGAGGAAATCAGAATTCCAGCCCAGGCTGAGTGTGGCTTTGGATCAGCTCCCTTGAGCACCTGATAACAAACAGCCTGGAGGTCAGTGTGGTCTTGGTGAGCTTTTGGATAAGCAGCTTCATGCTGCTGTAGCTGCATGGCTCTCTGTTTCCCAGCTCAGGAGTCTGAATGTGGATCAGTCCTGCAGCCACAGCGCTGAGAACCGCGACACCCGCGAGCTGCTGCGGTCCCGTTCCGCAGAAAGGTCACAGCTGGCCTGAAACACCTGAAACAGAGGCTGGCTCCAAAATCCCTCTATCCCTGCCTCTTTCTCCAGCCCAGCCCCTCATGCTCTCCCTCTGAAGTTATTTCTTGTGTCTCCCCCAGCTTGTCCTTCCATTTGCAGTGTGCGTTATTTTTGTAACTGTCTTCTTGCTCCTTCCTTGGATAAAGAATGCCAAAGAAAATTGGTTTCAGCATTATACTACCTTGCATATATTTAATGTGCATTACCAGGAGCAAGGGAAAGAACAAATATGAGCCCCAAGTGTGACTCTGGTTTAGATTTGCAGCCAATCCTGCTCAGTTTACTCCTATGATCACTTTCAGTCACTGATTTTTCACGTGAGTGGACTTTTGGGGAGCATGTCACTTCA
>JAREIS010000213.1:800000-825000 GCA_030060385.1 Muscicapa striata striata
CTGCAAAGTGTTGGTTTGAAATGCAGGACAGATAATGACCCATGCATACACATGTTGGATAAGTGACTGGGGTTTATAGGCTGTGGGGATGAGGTCCCTCCTCTCAAATGCTTGCTGGAAGTGCTGTAGTACCAATGTCCTTGTGTAAGGACAAAGAGCAGGGTCTGTTTTACAGTGTCTCCAGGAGATGAACGTGGCATTTACTGGCATTTCCTGGCTGCAAACAGCTGGAGCAGAGTTGAGGTGGGTGTAAGTGTAAAGAGACACTTATCTGAGACATTTCTGCTCCCAGCCTTGGGGAGTAGGAATAGGTTTTGGAGAGTCTCACGTGAGTCTGCCTCAGGGCACAGCTTTGGGCTGGTGGAGGTGGCTGCTGTGAGGGTGACAAGACTTTTTGGAAAGGGTCATATTTCACAGAACACACCTTAGAGTAAGCAATCCCACAGTGCTTGGGCTCCCAAGGGACAGACTCAGGCCATGGCTGCAGGTTTGAGCTCTTTGATGGAAGCCATTGCCTGCTGATGGGTTGATAAGGCATGCAGCTTAAAATACAAAATCTTATTATGAACATGAGATGCCATTATATCAGTTATTGTGGCCCAAGACTTGATGTTTTAGGCTGCAGGCTGAAAATTAATACCTTAAATAGTGGTATGACAATATGTACAATAAATTCAGGTTGTAACCAGCTATGAGGTAGATGGGATACTTGCAGGGACAAAAAAATGCCTAAACTTAATATTGTAGGACTTACATTAGCTTTTCTTGCTATTTGGAGCTACTGCTTCAAGACATAAGGCATCACTTTTAAGGATATTTCTTCTAAATTAAGTTTCCTTTCACACCCCAATAAGAATTTGCCTTAATTTTATATTTTTGTTGCTCTCTGGAGAAATGCTGCTTTTTTTTTGTTTGTTTTTGTTTTTTTTTTTGTTTTGTTTTGTTTTTTTTTTTTTTTTTTTTTTTTTTGTTTTTTTTTTTTTTTGTTTGGTTCAATGAAATTTTTTTCCTAAATATATGATTTGTCCAAAGTATTTTAATCTATGTTTAGAACAACTCTCAAAAGTTAGTAGGAGCACTGGATCCTTTTAGCACTGCCTTCTACCTTATGATAGATCTCTAAAATCAGTGTGAAAATGTGCCTCTGTTATAGAGCACTCACTTTACAGTGACCTTAGCCAGAGCCAGAATGTCACTCAGGTAGGGGAGGAGCTCAGGGTCCAGCCTCCTGCTCCAAGCAGGGCCAACACTGAATTCACACCAGTTGCAGCCCTGGGCTCTGCCCAGCTGGTCAAGGTTGAAAACCAACATTGAAAAACCACAGCAACAAAGCTGTAGAAGGCAGGAAGCCATTATTACTGGTAATTGGGGACAAAAATATTTTACATTTCAGTGACTTAGCATGTTTCAGCTTAGCACAGGCTCATTCTTTTCTCTCATGATGCTGTGCTAAAATCATCTTGACAAAGCAGGTGGCCAAGAAGGGTGTCAGCAAAGAAGCAGCTGCAGTCTCATCATTTACTCTCAAAAGTGCCTTCTTCTTCCTTGTTCAAGGGGCATATAGGGCAGTGACAGTGTGCTGGGGCCACAGCTTGCCTTTGGAGCTGGAGCTGAGCCCACCCCTCCCCAGACCCACACTCAGCTTTCCCTGGGCTGTGCTTCATGTACTGCCCCATTAAAACACTTGCCTTTGTTAGGGAGTTCTCATTCCTCTTTAATTATGTCCTCCAGAGTGGCATTCAAGGATAGGTTATTTTCCTTCTTTGTAGAGGATGTGGAATAATTTTCCCAAGGCAGTTTTAACTTCCCCTTTCCTTTAGTAATCCTAGTGTTTTAAATTACTCCTTTAATCACCGTCTCAAAGTAATCACCATGCAATAACCTGTCCTGTGATTCTGACTCAGGAATAAGAACTTCCCCTTTTCTGTGGCTGAGGAGGTGACTGAGAAATGGCCATTTTGTGTTTTGCTTTTAAAACACTTTATTAATTGTGCTCTTTTTTTATTTCACCTACTTTTTAAGGAGGAGGGATAATGTTTTGTGGATGCTTCAAATTTCCCTTCTTGTTTTAGGATTTTTGATTAACTCCTCAGTTTTAATGATTATCATCCTCTGCAGAATTCACTTCCATTAAGAACCATCTTTTCCAGATCTGATTAAACTCTCTTTCTTTAGCTCTTGTTGAGCCCTTTGTGATATGTGGAATCCAGCAGGGCTACAATTAACCAGCTCTGCTCCTCAGAGAGTAGCTTGAAACCACCTTTTAAAAAACCTATAGAAAAGAATTAAATGTGTGGTCTCCATCTCTGTGAAACAGCAATGCTTATGATAATAGATACCATGCTTTTCTGACAATACATGGGACAGCTTTTTTTTTTTTTTTTTTTTCCTACAGAACCAGTTCAGCATATTCTTTCCTATGTGGGTTTCAGTTTCATGCCTTTCTACTAACTTTGCTTTCATGGATCCCAGACAAAGAGAAATACTAGACAGGGATGTTCAACATTTGTTCCTGGAGTATAGTTTTTGCACTGCCAAATTACAAGCTTTGGCATGGGATAATCCCGCTAGAATTGGTTCAGAAAATTTTAGATACCATGTACTTTCTTCCCACTTTTTTTGCAGCTTGCACTCACAGTCCTTTATTCCAGTTTAGTCAGTTTTTAGCTATATCCATAGGGGATGGCAGCTTTGCATGGAATGTAGTTGGTGCTGCAAGGAATGGTGAACATCTCAATGAGAATGAGTCATGAAGACAGAAAGCAAAACTTGCTTTTGCAGGTGACAAGAAATCAGTCCCATTGTATTCCCAACCTGTCTTCAGGAAGCTGCTTGGTTCTTTGTCCATTTTTAAGCCTTGGGAGTGTGTGACTACAGGGAGCAGAATGACTTCCTTACCTGACAGGACTTTTACAAAAGCTGTCTTGGGGGAAATCCAGATTTCTTGCCTTTGGCCCTGGAGATCTCAGAGGATTTGCCAGCAAACTTTGTTAATCACAGAACTCTTTTCAAAGCATGGATGAACCTGATTTTGATCTTTTTGATCTGAGATACATTATTCAAGGAAAGAAGCTTAGGTGTTTGCAAAGCATGTGCTGAAGGTAGAACCCACCTTGCCTACCTATTGAAACATCAAAATGCAGAAAATAAGTCCATTTGGAAGGACATGGCTATGTGCATAGCTGGCACTAGCATGGGGTTAATGCTTCTGTCCTCTCCATCCTCTTGGTTTCACAAATAAAAAGATGTGGTGGAGGCTAACCTGGGACTTGCCCTCTCTTAAGTGCAGAAGGACCAGTCCTAGGTTAAAAGCTGGCTGGTAATTTATGTGTTTTACTGCTGGTGAAGTGATTTCTGACACTGAAAGACCCATTTCCCAACCAGCTGTTGGTTGAGTCCCAGCTCACTGAGGCAAAACTGACTAAATCCCGTTATGAGAAAGCCAAGCAGGCCAAGAGATTTTCAAATCAGAGATCATGTCTGAGAATGTTGCTGGCTGAGGACCTGATCAGACTCAATATGCACATGCACAGGAAGCAGCTGCACTGGAGACCACAGGACAGTCACTCATGCCCAAGTTTTCAGAAAAGGGATTGAGTTCACACCACGCTAGCCAGTTGAGAAAAATCCCTCCCTTAGAAATAGGCAGGGAAAAAAAAAATGAGCAAAGGAAGATATAGGGCTATACTGCTCACTGGAGCTCCTCTTACAAAAAAAAAAAAAAAAAAAAAAAAAATCTCTACAATAATTTTTTATATATTATACTCTGTGTTTCGGTATCCCAGATACTCAGAGTAGGATCACAGTCTTATGTATATAAGAAAAATCTGGGAGAATGAACCCGTTCCAGAAATGAATTTTGGTGGTTAATAGCTTCAAACTTTGAAATGGGTAACTTTTAGAAGAAGCAGATGGCTAATAATGGAGCAAAATTTTTATGTGATCACAGGATGGCATTTAATTTTTAGAAAATAGTTTCTTTTGATGTCATTACATGTGTTTTCTATGAAACACTGTCTTGTGGCCATTGTGACTTTGAGACTGAAACTGTCACCACCCTGTGCTTTCCCTCCTATATCCTCACTCCTGTCCAGTCATTTCTACACCAACACTTCTGCAGTTTAAGAAGTGAACTGGATTTCAGAAACTGAGATAACTGAAAATAGCAGAAGAAAATATTAACTGAAAGTAGACATTTGTAATGAAAGTTAAAGCCAAGTTTCATCTCTCCTCCCTTGTCCAGTTCATATTATCCTCTTTGTAGTTACAAACACATTGTGGGGTCAGAGTGTTGATGGGGCAGATGGGTCATGGAGCCCACAGTTCCTTTCTTCTAAAGGTAGTGTGGGAAGAAGACTCTGAAGCAGTGACCTAATTAATATGCTGAGGCTCTGAGCCAAGTTAAATTTCTTGGCAGTGCATGAGGTTTGGGTTTTTTTTTTTTTAATTGTTTGTTTCCTGTTCTGTTTTGGGGTTTGTTTGGTGTTTATTTAGTTGCTTTTGTTTTTGTTTTTGTTTTTTTTCTTTGTAAATTACTGGCTTGAGAATTTTGGGTTAGAAATCCATCATTGGCTCTCTTTCACTTCAAGTACAAAGTCCATTCATGCCTCTACCCCAAATTTTGAAGGTCCAAAGTAGCCCCGAGGTTATGTGTGCTGCCAAAAGTAAATAACTGAGCAACAGTGAACTGAGAGGGGTCAAGATAACCAAGCTGAGCAGTTGTACTGCAGCAGTGACTCAGGAGGACAGCACATTAGCAAATTAGACTTTTGCCAGATGTAAAAGCTGATCCTTTTTCAATTGGGTATCATCTGAAAGGTCAAGAAGTAATGAAGCATGGGTGCACAGATCCCCTATTGCCATGTGTTGCTACAAACTCTTATCTCATAATGCACTGGCAGTTACAGGGTACCAAACACAATAAACCAGCATCCTGGGGTGCCTTAGTGCAGGTCAGTGCTCAAAAGAGTTTTCTGCAAGGATGACAATGGGTGGAACAGTAAACAAGGGGCATTTTGTGCTGAATTCCTTAATTTTATGGTTTTAGTGTATTTGCAGTTTTCTGATATTTCACATTCCAGGGCTCTCCTGTGATGCAACTGAGAGCTGTTTACTCTTGAATAATTATCAAAAGATCAGAAGCCAAATATTCTTCTGATTTACACCAGAACATATTAAGCTACCTCTGTTGATTTTGAGCTCGTTTGGAGGCACTCCAAGTGCACAGTGGTGTAACTGACAGGAGAATTTGGCCCTGGATCTCTACAAGAAATAATTTCCTAGATGGATAGGAGTCCTGGTACCAAGGTAAATGTGACAGAAAATCTGTGATTAGGTTGGATTGACTTCCACACTGGAAACCTTTTTTGTAAATACTATATATAAATACTAGAAAAATGCTGTTTGTTTTATATATCTGTGGATAAACACAATTTTATTAGAGCTACCAATATGTAATAAGGGAAGTAGCCATTTTAAGTTACAGATGTCTTATAGCAGCCCCCACAAAATAGGTGAAGGAATAAAACAATCTTAAAATATTGTTGAAAAAGGAGTTCCATGTTACCAGTAAAAGTAGACCTGGTTTTCTTTTTCTGAGCACTTTAAACTTGGTTCTTCAAATTGTATCCTCTCTAATATTAAAAAAAAAAAAAAAAAAAAAAATCAGGATCACATTTTCCCTTAGAAATAATCCACTTTTTCAAATGGGCACACCACTTCTTGAATCAGAGGTCAGAGTTAGGACCACCTTTCCTAAGTATTTTATTCAATGTTTATCATGTGGGATAAAGTATTTCTTTGTCTATGCAGATACTTGTATTGCACAGTCTAATTGTTTTTTCTTAGTTTTGAGACAAAAACCATAAATGTTTCTGACATCTTCTTAAGCCACCAATGAGTCAATAACTCATTGCAACCACTCATTATTTCCTGAACTTCTGCTTGCCTCAAAATGGAGAGAAGGATGGAAACAAGCTTAATTGCTTAGACTTGGAGACATTAATACAATTCAAATTAATGTTTTCTCCTCCTTATCACTACAGATTGCATATTCATAAGGGTTTCTCAAGTGCCATGAACAAGTGTTCTACTTCTGTAAGTTTGTTTTGGGTTTTTTTTTTTTTTGTACAGTAATGTCTGTATTTCTAAGTTCCTTGGCCAGTTGTTATTTCTGCTTCTTGATTGTAGATGTATCATATCTTCCAGTTTTGTTGGGATCAGTTCCTCATTTATTGAGATCATTGCAAAATCCCAAACCTTAGTGGAGCTAGCTTTCTGTTCCACAGATTTTGACATAGACACCATCTCTGTCTCTTCTTGGTCTCTGCTTTCCTGCACTGCTGGAAAACCAGGTTGTAAAGTTATGGAAACTTTTCCTTAGGACCAATACTCTTCCTGATTTGGTCCTTAGTGGAAAGTAAATCAAATCCCATGAATAGCCTTAGCATGAAGTGCGAGCTACAACCAAGCACAGAGAACTAAATCTGCATGATCTGGGCATTTATGCAATCCAGACTTTACCAGTGAAGTATCTCTCTGCTGAAGGTCAGAGCACGAGTCTGAAGATTTTTCTACAACATTAGTTGCCTGCCTGTTAGTTTTTAATTATGTGGAATGGCCTGTGAAGTGTTCACACTCTGCCAATAGCAGTTAGGCACTCCAGAGCCCCACTGAAGTCATCACTGAAGTCAGGAGCTCCATATGTGCTCCAGTGTCATACAGGATTAGTCAAGAGCTCCTACCTTTACTTTCTACTGTGTTTTCATGCTCTGCTTATTCTACCTGACTTTTACCCCAGTCAGCTGTTTCAGCCCCAACATATTCTCACTCCCCAGCAGCACAACCTTAAACCCCACAAATAACAGTATAAGTCAAATGCAATGTGATGGGAGACATGAATCATAACGTTTGAGACAGCATCGCTGCCTGGATCTGCAATTCATTCTGATTTATTGACAAGACAACATGGCAAAAACTTTCTGCCTTTTGCTTTGGTACCTTTTATTTTTAAAATCCATTGCTGGTAACTAAGCTGCAGACTATTTATGGTCAGAACTCTGTGGTGGTTTACCTGAACAGTCAAGTACCAGTGAAAGCCACTCTTCTGTGCAACAAAAACACTTACTAATCCATACTGTTGCCTTGAGACTGAAGGGTTATTTCAAAATTAACCTTGACTCCAGCACAGGGCCTGGTAAATTGTGTTCAGCTTCTGTGCATATGTTTTAGTGCAGACATAGTAGAGCACAAATAAACTGCATGTCTGGTTAACTTGGGACCTACCAAATGCAGTTTGATGTTATGCAAGAACTTGAAGTTTCCCTGCCTTTTCTGCAGAAAGGGAGAAGGGGAAATTGGATCAAGGTCTTGGTTTACTACTACTTCATCAGCAGTGTGAAAAAAAAAATCAAAGCCACATTAATAAACTAAATATTACCTCCCACTGAACTGCTGGCTACCAGGCAGATAGAGTTCTTTCTGATGGACTCCTAAGAGGGTCTTCAATAAAGTAAAATATTGAGCTTGACGTTTCTCCTGCTTGCTGCCAGGAAGGTCTAAATTGAGTCCCAGTTGTTTTTCAGATTAATCCATTTGAGAGTATAGAATCTGGCAAGAGTATTTTACAACTTTTTGAAAATGTGTTTAAGCTTAACGTAGTTTTGGTTATTTCATGTATGCGTGCTTAATTATAAAACACTCATCTCCTATCCAGTACAAGGTATTAGCATGAATGCCTAAAGAGACTTGGTAGAAATAAGCAAAGTGCAGCAGCAAAAAGCAACTCTCAGCTTGAATGAGGGACAGAGCCAAAGCATCTGCAGTGCTATTTTGAAACCTTGCCATGTTTTAAAAGTGATGACTGCTCCTGCAGTACTCCTGCTCCTGGGGGCCTGGTTCTTCTTGTTTATACCAGCTTTAGCTCAGTTGACTTGAGAATTATTATATTCCTGTAAATCAAGAGAAGGAGGAGACTTTGGCTCAGTCTTTGCAGTCAGTTGGAGAAATATAATAACCCTCCTGTGTAGAGAAATCTGGAGAAAGAATGGTTTAAGAGTTTAGAGACCATCTTTAGTTCCAAGCTCCTTCTTCTGAAGTTTGGTGTAGGATGTGGCAGCAGCACATGTAAAGGAGTGTTCAGCTTCATGAGCAATTAGCTTTTAAACACTACCTGTCTACATTGCAGCTTGATCTAGAGCTGACTATTCATTTTTCAACACAATGTGTTTCCTTAAAAAATTCCTCCACTCCTTACTGAAGCTGAAATTACTTTCTCTTGAAAGGCATTGGTTTTGACTGAACTTTTGAAGCAGAGACTTTTTCTTTGAGGCTTGAATTTTGAGAGGAAATAAAACCCCACGGTGGAAGGAAAAATGTCCTGCTGGTTGGATGAACTGCAGGTTGGGGGAAACAAGGTGAGAAGAGGGTTTTGGACACTCTCACATGCCAAGTAAAACTGCAAGAACTTCACAGGTGATCATTCTGCTCTTCATCCTCCTCTTCCTCCCTGTTGTCATCCTGAATGGGAGGTGGTGAGGAGTTTTTTATCTCCTGTGAGTTTTAGACTCACAATTTTAGTGGATCACTAAAATTCTCCTGCTTGAGTTCTGCTCCTCTGAATATTCTGGGCCATGTTTCAGACACCTAACATCATTCCTCAGGTTAGCTGATGCTTTTTCAACTCTCATTAGAAAACTGTTCCACCTTCTCCAACTCTCTTTTCTTTGTTTTGGAGGCTTTCACAAACATCAGTTTTGGTCTGTGTACACAGCCTAATATATATACATGCAAATAAGACAACATGCATTATATGTATGTATTTAATATGTAGCTTGCAAAATAGCCTGCAAAAATCATCTACTGCCTCCTATTCTGGATGAGGATAGACATCAAAGCCTCCAACAAAATGTATCACAGCTCACTGCTTGTTCTTGCCAAAGTAGCATGTAATTCTTGTAAAGGCAACCAAAGAAAATTTATCAAGGTTACCAAACTTCCTTCTGCTGGAAGCATAGCCGCTCTCTAATGCTGGTACAGTGCCAGTGACATCTGACAGCAGAATATAACAAATAATCTAATGCTGATCACAAAAAATAGCAGGGAGAGATGGGGTAAATTAATTTAGTTTTTAGAATTAATTCTTTGGCGTGACTGGCAACTAAAATCGTGGAGGATTTTTCCTCCTCTGGCTCTCAGATGAGTTTAATACAGCACAATTGTTAGCCCCATAAAAATTACTCCACTATGGGAACACACTGGCTGCATGATCAATCCTATCACATGGATGCAAATAGAACAAGGTTGAATTGGCACACAGCATGTCAGGGTAGGAACAGCCAAAAAGCAAAATGGTCTGAAATCCCATGGGGAATGCCTGTACACATGGCTATACAATAGAGTGAATATCTGCTCAAAGACAATGAGAAGCAGGGTATCCTCTACTGCTTCCAAAACATAAGTGGCATTTCTCAAAATTATGACATCAAATGACCAAATGTGTCCTTGGACAGAATCTGTTATTTATTGAGGTTTAGGTTTAAATCAAGAATGATTTGAAAGTGTGATAAGATACCTGAAAATGTTAGATAAGCATACACTGGAAATATTGTAATTACACAATGGATTTTCATCAAGTGCCTGTAAGAGTGGTTACTGGAAAATTAGCTACTGGTTATATTCTGGAAACAAAGTTAGAGTTGAGCTTGACATATAAACAGAAATTAATTTTATAATTTTATGAGGTTTTGCTGACTCCTCAAGGCACTGCAGATTTTATTTTAATCTGACAGACCTTAATGGCTTTTAGAAAAATGTTTTATGAAGAAAATCTCAAGTCATTGCCCAAGAAAAGCAGTCCAAGATTATTCCACCATCTGTGGGCAACTTGGATGCACACAGGCATTAATCTATCTACTGGTCATGTCTTGGGTTTACTGACGAAAAAGCTCTTTTATTAAAAATGCCACTTTCTGATCCTTATTGCTCAGGAGGGCTTAAGCCATAATGTGACATCTGTTGGCTCAACCAATTATGTATAAGGCATTTTTGATGCAATGGTTGTGTTAGAACATGCCAAAATCATTGAAACTTTAATTGGAAAAAATTTCACAGGTCCAGATTTTAATTTCCAGTGAGGGTGGGAAGAAGAAGAGGAGAACAGAGTTCATTCATTTCAGAAGAGTCAGTAGTTAAGACATCCATCTGCTGTGAGAAGCCAGATTCATATGCCTGCTCAGCCATTTCATCTTCATGTGAGTTGTTAGAATGGAAGTCTTAGAATGGCCTGACCTGGTGAGGAAAACTGATACTGGAAAAAAAAAAAAAAAAAAAAAAAGGGAAGGGGCTTATTTTGCATGAGACAGTAAATAAAATGGACATGCCTGGCAAAATAAGCCTGTTTACCACCCTTTAAGCAGCCTGGTTAGGTCCTGGAATAGGCTGAGGACGAGTTGTTATGGAGATGGTAGTGCAAGAAGGAAGAAAATATATGCTTAATGTAAAAGCAGAGAATTGACCTGACAGTCCTGCTGTTGAACTATGAATACCACTCTAAACACAAGCCAGGGACTCCTTCTGAGCACAGAGCATTCACAGGCAGCTTTTTTGGGTCACAAGCACCCAAAGACCCAAGTTAGAGCCATGAAGGTCAGCATGGGTGTGTCAAGATTCCCCTAACTGTAGGCTGAACAACCTCAAATCAGATAAAAGCAGCAGCTCCTGGTGCAGTAGAAGGTATCTAAAGGTATCTAAAGCCCTGACCTGTGTCTTGGTGCATTTGCATTAGGGTTTTAGCCCTGACCAGGCCAATGGATTGATATGGAAATCCTAGTCCACCCCTGTCATGGTGTACACTGTGGTGAGGTCTCCAACCATAGAAATTTATTCCCTTCAGATGAAAGTGAACTGGGATGTGTTTAGGACCATGCTTGATGGACTTTAACCACTAATAGAAAATCAGAGCACAGGCCAGGGCTATTTACTGCCTATGTTGGCAATAAACCATAGCCAAAGACTTCACCAAATGTCAGCTTTTCTTTATTATTCTATGCTATTCATTGCTTCTGAGTTTTTCAGGTGTACATATTTTGAAGGGACAATTTCCTTATTTGAGTAGTCATAGATGACACTGCAGAACCACAGAACTGTATTTTTCTGAGCAAAAGTATATCACTAAGTGTTGTGAACACACATTGAAAAGGGTGTTCTTACTATCCAGAGGTGCCTTTTTATACTCCCCCAAAGCCACATTTGCAGTCTTTCTCCAATTTCTTTTAATTTCTGATCCTGAAGGCTTTGCATGGACCATGAAAGTTAAGGGAAGTGGGGTTCTGGTCTTGTCTCTTGGGGTATTTGAGATCCTGCCTTGGACAGAACTCCAGGACAGCAAAGGAAGTTAGAAGCTGTTACATTTAAAAGGTACAAGACTGTTATGGAAGGTCTGTTTCAAAGCAGAAACTATGAATTCCTTTTTCCTTAGAAGAGTTTGACAAACACACAGAGATTACTTTGGGAAAAAAAGGGAGGTGGTGATGGTGGCCCATCCCTAGGGCCACGGGAAAACTGTATTCAGCATAGTCATGATATTTCTAAAAGTTTCTAAAGAGGATAGTAGCCCAGTTGGCTGAAAAGCTAAGGACCTAGATATCAGATTTCTATATACTATACAAGAGAATAAGTGAAGCATCATCAATAAAGAAATTTTGACAGCATATGTAACACAAACTGAATGTTACAGAAATAAGATTTGCATGAAACATTTCTAGCAGGATATATGAACCCAAGAGGGAAAAAAAAGGTGTAGTTAATAATGTTAATTAATTAGAAAATTTTTTTACATCTAAATTTTCTTGTGTCCTACATTGCAGACAGCTGGCTACTTTGAAGCATCATTTTTATCAGATAGTTCTATGTCTTTTTTTTGTTATGGTGAATAGACTTGTAGCATCTGTGACGTTCATGTGCTTCCTATTCCCATTGGAAGATGAAGTTTCCTTTGGTGAAATGAGATTCTGGCAAAAAAGGCTATTAATAAATGTAACTTCTTATGCGTAGCAAACTATTTTGTGTACTTGCAGCATGGGGAATTCTTCAAATGGTTTTCTTTTATGAATAATTGTAAATTTAATGTTGGCATCAATAACTTCTTTAAATGGCTCATTCTATATCTGAGTTACACACTTCTTAGCAACACGGCTCAGCTTTGATGAATCTTGTGCATAATTTTAGGTTTTACTGTGTGAGCACAAAAGCAAGGAAGATGCTAGAATTGTTCAAATTACCTGGCTCTTAAATGGTTTGAGGGAAAAAGGAATGCATTATGCTTTGGTCATTGAGACTGTAGAACACAATGGAATCAACATTTTTTGGTTTAATATTCAGTTGCAAAATAGATTCAGAAAAATAAAAAGGCAGCACACCTCCTGAAAAAATAGGTTTTCTCAAAAATGATCTAAGCAAGTAGGATTTTCCTGAAAACAGCTTTCTTCTCCAGTCTGTGGGTTTGCTGTAGACAGCTCTAACCAAACAGCTGCAAGAAGCTGTGGTGTTATTAGTTACAGGGCATCTCTGTTTGCCAATTGGAGTTCTTTCCACGTGGGATACAGCACAGGGCAAAGCAGGCACAGCCATAGCTCGAACTGCTCTGGATCTGTGTTTGGAAATTTTGCCATCCAACAGGAAGCTGGATGGAACATGGTGCAGTTCCAACAGTTCAATATGAGCAAGTTTTGGCAATTTAAACACCCCTCTCACTGTTGTGGGGAGCAGCCTAAACCCAAGTGGCTCTGTCTGTAGCCTTTGTCTTGGTTCTTGTAGTGCATCCTATCAGGCTCCATGGAGCTGTACCTGCCTGGATTTTTTGAAATACACCTTAACTATGTCCCTCCCTTCCCTGAGGGTAAATCAGGATTGTTCCAGTCTTTCCCACACATCTGGGATTCCTGAAGTGAGGTCTTACCACTGAAGAACTCAGCCTTTTCCATAAAGCCTGACACCAGTCTCCTCCCCATTCAGCATTGGGTTTCCACTGCTTTCCCTTTCACTTTTAATATACCCATATTCAGCTGCAGTCAGGCTTTGGCTTTTCCATCCTGGCACACTTGAGCCTGTGCATTCCTGCTGATCTTGCTTTCATCTCCTCTATTGTTCCTTCTCACATTTGAGTTTTATGAGTTTTATCTTCTTAATCCATGCAGACCTCCTGCCACCTTGACTAGATTTTGTGAACTTTGGGATGGTCTGTTCTTGAGCTTGGTAGAAGTAACTCTGCAAAATTAACGAGCTTCTCTGGACCTTTCTTCTCTCATGGACTAAATCCCATAGGTTTTCTCCAAGTAGGTCTCTGTACAGGGCAAAACCTGCTCTTTAGAAACCCAGAGCTGTGATCCTGCTTTTTTTGCTTCATTCCCCTCTCAGAGTGCTTAGCTCCACCATCTCATGGTTCCTGCAGTGAAGGCTGTTCTTGAGTTTCTCATTCCTAACCAATTTTTCATGTTTGCAAATATGAGGTCCAGCAAAGCACCTGACTCAGTGTCTCCCTAATTACCTGTGTATTCACTCAAAGCAGAGATCATGTAAGGATCAGGTACCTGAATTGAGCCATCCAGCATCTTAGAAAATTCAGATGTCTCACATGCAGATATTATGATATAAAGCTATTAGGTATTTTTCAGGCTTTGAAGGTATGAATAGAAGGGGCCAGGGCATCCTCTCAGGACTAAGTGGTTTTTGTGGTTGATCATTAGAAAGCACTATTTACATGGCACACCTTTGTCAAGTGATGTTAATTTTTATTTTGGAGGTGATATGGTTCCTGGTGTTCATAATTGCATATCTTTACTGAGCAGCAAAGCAATGTCAGAAAAGTGCCACGAGAACAACCACAGAATGAAGCAGATACACCCCTAAAAGGCTTAAAAGATAATAAGGTCTTCTTGAAAATGGCTGGGTTTTTCCCTTGTCTTGCTTGATCAGTATATGGTAGGAAAGCTGGAGTTTCTGGGACCCCAGGGAAGAGTTTAATGAATAAATGTCCTGTGTTCTACATTATATGAATCCCACCTTAAAAAAAAAAAGTTCTTAAAGTTGATGAGCTATAGATTTGAAGCCTTTCCCTCTGCTCATACATGCCTTGAAAAATAAGATAAAAGACAAAATAACCTCCAGCTGAAATTAATAAAACTATCCTCTTGCAGTTTGACTAAAATATAAGGGCTAGACTTTGAAAAGTTTGAGTCTAAGACATGCTCCAAAACTTAGGCTGAGGTTCTTTCGTCCTGATTTTTTCTCCAAGCAATGAGCTCTCAGCATTTCTTACTAAAGAGGGTAGAAATTTCTGAGGGCTGATGTGGCTTGAAAAGTGGGTCTTTTAAAAATGGATTCAACATCTTATTTCAGAAGTCAGTGAAATACCAATTTAAATATCAGGCCTGAGGTCTATTCCTGCAACAGATCAAGTGGAAGCACATCATTTACATCAGGTCACTCCTAAGCTGAGTCCTTAGTGCCACGGCTTCAGAGGGGGATTAAAGTGGATGGGAGAGGAAGTGCAGGAGGAACACCTGGAGTGTCCATCTTAAGAGAGACTTTTTAGTCTCCCTTTCCCCTCCTGTGCCACCCAGAGTATTTTACAGTTTATTTAAAAGATTTGGTTAAGTATTTGCAAGTGGTAGTGCACATTTCCTCTTCCTTTTGTATCTCTGAGTAGTAATACAAAAATAAGATTTTGCAACTTTTCTAGTTCCTGTACTCTTTAACAGGGCCAAAGCAAGCTGAGCACTCAGGAGTAGTAATTCATTCTTAGTGACCTTGATATTTACAAATAGATGTAAAAAATCCCAAATATTTTTAGAGTCTGTCTTCTAACATTACACTGGAGCAAACCCCAGAAGTCTTGGTGACAGCTGCCAGATGAGGGCAATAGACAGAGATGAATCTAACTCTGGACCAGTATGTCACAGTGTACTGGGCAAAAAAAAAAAAAACCAAATGTTTTTAAAATTAGGGAAGGCTACCACATGTCAAGAAAACCCAGAAACAAAGGAACAAAGATAAAGAATACATCATGCAACTCTATAAATACAAACTGAGGGCTAAAATCTTCTCAAGCCACTATGGAAGGCTCAAAGAGCAATTCCTTTACAATCAACAACACCCTGGCAGGACTTTGGTTTTGGGAACTGCACAGAATTTATCCAGTGGGATGCTTCCTCCCAGTGATTTATATTATATTGGATGTTTGGTTCTTGGCAGCTCTGAAAAATGTGTATGGAGAGGCTGAGCCAGTATGATTCAGTATAATTCAGTATAATTCAACTTCAAACAAGAGATGGTTTCTGTCAGACTTGGTCCTGTTCTGATCCTCACCCTTTTTACCATCCTAGTTCTCAAGCAGTGCATGAACTCTGCATTTCTGTACATGGGATTGAACTACATTTTCCATGAAATGCACGTTTAAAATTTTGGGTGCTTAGGAAACATACTGCCACATTTTTTAGGTGGTACTTATGCAGCATATTAAGGAAGACAGGCACCATGATTTTTTGTGGAATGATTACCTCTTCTTTGATATGCCTGTCCCTTAGCAAACATAAGAAGGATTTTGTGGATGTGTATGAAACAAGGTTAAGCTACAACAAATGTGACTTCAGCCAGTTCCACTGCCAAAGTCCTAGCAAAATTATTCATTCTCAGATAAATCTTTAATTGGTTCCCCTCTTAATACTATTTCTGGACCCCAGAGTCCTTTCTAAAAAGCCTCTGTGGAATATTTTTCTTCATTTTTAATTAATTATCTGCAATGTAAATTAATGCACAATAGCATTTTTTTTTCAAGTCAAGAGGAAAGCATTTTCACTGTAAATTAAGATTCCTCCATCAACAATTTTACCACAGCTAAGCTGCATCTTCCCTTTTCCAAAGCTCCAGACTCTCCTTGGTGCTGGTGCTCTGCAGCAGTAAAGAGAGAAACCACGGCTCCACAATGCAAAACACTCCACTGGGAAACACAAACAGAGTGCATAAACCAGAGCATTCATTCCATGAGATTTTATTAAAAGGTTTCACCTCTAAATTGAGCTGTCATACGCTGTTGGGAAACTTTTTACCACAGTTTATTTTAACTATGTAAAAAAAACATTAAAGGAATGAAAATTCTGCAGTTTTTCATATAAAAGGCGTGACCTTTCACGCCCTACCAGCAAGCCATAGTGCATTTAATCAAATTGGTTGGAAAGTAAAATCGTGCCGAATGTGAGGATTTTTTATTTTTTTGCTCCCCCCACAATTCTTTGGAATGACCCCAACCTTGTTAACATGCTGCAGATTTCTGTGTATCTCTGCAGCAGGGCTCTTTGGAGTTCACTGGGAGAAAACTACAGCACATGATTAAAAGATATCCTCTAGATGAGAAGGACGTTCAGTAATTTATAAATCATTCATTTGTGACATAGCTTTATACAGCTTTTCAATGAATTGCATTAACTGCTTTTGCAGCTTCCTCAAATGTTGCTTTCAGTAGACAGTGTCATAGGTCATTACCAGTTTTTCCCTTATGTAAGCAATTCCAACTTTCTATTAAAAATACTAATTTCCACCCCACTACAGTATCTTTTGAAGTAGCATGTATATTAAAAAAAAAAATCACAAGTTGCTTTGAAATATTAAAGGAATATATTTAAGTGAAGGGCTTTCAGGCAGGTTGTTTTTCTGTATTCCTGATGACAGAAAGATTTTAGCCTACAAAGTCAATAGTAAATTTTATTAAAGTCATTATTTTCCTGTTACAGGCCTTGTGCTTTAAATAAACTATAGCTGACAATGCTGTCTTACATACTGTCATGCTGTAAAACAGCCTTTCTTTATTACCACAGGGACAACTCATTTAGAACTTTGAAAGTGTTTTCACACTGGAGTTGCTCATTTGTGGTGCTGGCCGGTGGCTGTTCTTGACAAATACCTTTTATAGCTGGAACTTTCTCCTTTTTTCTTTTGAAGATACAGGGAAGGGGAAAAAAAAAGAAAAGAAAAAAACTTGCAAACCCAACATTTTCCTGTTAAAGATAAATATTCTACCTCCACCATGGAGACATATCTCAATCTCCCCATAGTATTTTTTTTATGATAGCTTGAAAAGTCTTTCCCTAACCCAAATATTCCTGGATTACTCTTGTGAAATTGATGGTAGCTCTATGCAAATAAAAAGAAGACATTACTTTTATTTAAATATTGTCATTTAAATGTTTTAATTTAATTAATATTACAAGTTTGGGGCTCTGGCTGAGGCTGTGTTTTCCCAAAACTTGTTTTGATAGGAAAGCCAGTGCAAGGAATTTTCACCCTCTGCATCTCACTGTCCTCAGCCCCTAGGGCTCAAGAGGGAGCTGGGCAAGAAAACAGAAATCAGGGCAGGATGGGATATTGGGTTTTGGGCTGGTTTGGGGCTGTGGTCACTTTTCTGACCCAGCAGCAAAGGCTCAGGGCCTCTTGTTCATTCTGCCTCACAGTTGTATGACCCCCAAGTCAATTTTTTTAGGGCCTCCTGAGTATGAGAAGGGTAGTTTGGGACTCTTGGCATTGGATGTCTCTGCTTGCTCTTTGTGCTAAATATCCTTTTCCACCCCAGGAAAAGGCATGGTTCTGAGTGCCTAGCTTAGCTCTAGGCCTTCATCACTGAGCCATCCTTCCTGCTCCCAGAACTTTTGTCAGCTGTTGTTATCATGCAAATAGGATTGCAGACAAGCCAATTTTGTAAATTGTCCAGATGAATGAGTTATATGAGCAAATGCTGCTTGAATTACAGATGGACAGCTCAATCTTTGTGTTTTGCTGTTCTGAATACATTTCTATGAATTAAGCTGTCTTGATATCTGAAAAATTAATTTTATCTCTTTGAATTTGTGATAAAACAGTAGTGCTTGAGCCATACATGTGTAGAGTTGAAAAGACTGCAGGATGTGATCTAGCTGACATGACTTCAAGAGGGACTAACATTGCCTGGACCATCACCAGGTGTTTGACTAAACTGGGTCTAGCCACATAGCCAAAAACCTTTCCTATCCATCCACCCATCCATCCATCCATCCATCCATCCATCCATCCATCCATCCATCCATCCATCCATCCATCCATTCTTTAAAAATCCCTTTTGAAGTAAATTAAATCATGTTTCTCTTGGTTTCTCTCCCCTGCCTTTTTTGAGCTTTGGGGAAGAAGAAAGTGTTACTTCTAATTAGTGACTTGTTATGCATTGGAAAGAGCCATTTTACTTTCTGATTTTCAAGATGCCCAAATCCAAGCTCCTCTTACAGAGTTTCTAACAACTCAGTGTTGCTAAAACTGGATCCCTTAAAAAGCACAGAAAACAAGCCCAGCAAAAACATCCTGATAGCTTTCCACTGTGTTAATTAGCCAAAGTGCATGATGACAGACACCAGCAAGGATCCAAAAAACAATGGGAATGAGAGGATGTGTAGGCAAGGGCAATGAATCAAGGGAGGGTGGAGGGTGCAGTGGGATGTATGGATGGCTCTGGTACCCAGATTTAATGCTGAATTTTATTTGGCATGCCTGAAGGCTGCTGTGAGAGCCTTCCCTTGCCATTCCACACTGCTGTGCTCCCAGCTTTTCCTCCAGGGCTGGGTCAGTGAGCCACATACCTCCACCACGTGTGGTTTGATGGGTTAGTTTTTCCATCAAGCCAGTAACCAGCTCATTCAGAGCCTCCTAGGCACTGCATCAGATGTGAATGAGGCAGGGGACAGACATGGAGCCCTTGACAGCACTCCATGGTTGACTCAGATTACACATCAAACAAGAGGAACAAATTCTTCCCTGTTCTTATGCTGATTTAGTCAGATCTGCTTCTATCTCTGAGTGTGCTACTCCACACACTGGATCTGCTAGTCCAGCAAAGGTCTTTTCAACAAAGAGCAGAGACACTTTTCCAGTAAAACTTCCAGGAATGTGCTTTGCCTTTGCCAAAGAAAAGGCACAAGTCTTGCCTCAGCACAGAAACATGGTATTCATTCTCAGCTCATAACATTTTAATCATGTCATCCAGAAGCAGTGACTGTCCTGCTTTATTCATCTAGTCATATAAATTCTGAATAAAATCCCAACCAGAGAAACTCAACAGAAACAGTGGAGATCAGAATATGTGTATTTCACAGGCTAAAATATTCTAAATCAAAACCACTGCAAGACACTGTTAGAAACAGGAAGCTCCTCGTGGAAAACTGTCAAATGGACAGAGAGAAGACTAAATGTGCTTTGAGTCATTTGCTATGAATATTCTCTTTGGTGTGGTGCACACCACTCTGTTTCACTCCAAAGAGGCTAATTTAATTGTTCTTTGTACAATTTTAGGAAGCATTTGAAACACAAAGGCCATAAATTTACCATTTGTTGGTTTGGGCTTTGTTTAGAACATGCATCTGGTGCTCTGCTGACATCCCAAAGCTTGTGATTCTTGACAGAGAATATGTATTTTCAGATACCCAACCAGGAGGTTACATTAAAAGTCTGAATCCATGCACTGTACTCATGATTTATAATAAACATTCTCTCTTTGGGTCACCAATGCTTTAATTTGCTGCCCATTGAGTGGACTTGTTTTGTGTGAAAGAGTTTAAACACACATCAGTGATTTTCAAGTCTCAGTGTGACAGCTTTCTGGAAATAGCAGTGAAATTTCAGAAATTAAACTTCAAGTACACATATTACAGTGATTTTTGTCCTCCTGGACATCAACAGGTATTTTTCTCCTTCAAGTTGTGAATTTCAATAGATTAAAATGCTCACAAATATTATTTATCTGCTGCAGAACCATCTGTCCCACCTGCAGGACTGCCCAAAGACACTTAACCAGACAAAAGACATACAAAGACTGTTTCAAATTCTGGGTTGATTGGTTTGATATATAGCAGCAGATATCCAGCCCACATTTTGCAACTAATTTTTTCCTAGGCTTTTCCCTCCCAGAAGCTGAGGATTTTTTTTTCCTCTTCCCCTCACAGTCATGTCCCTCATGCTTCATGTAGCTAATGTAGATTCTATCAAAAAGCATGATTTGTGATGTTTGTGTGTTCCTGTTTACTTAAAAGTGCTAAAACCACCTTTTCTTATCAACAGGAAACTTTCAAGGTATTTAAAAGCCTGCCTTTAAACCTTCTGGCAGCAATAAAGCAAAAATGGCAGGTGGCTGTATGAAAGAAGCAGGATATGTTTATACTCTAACTTACCATGGGGAGGGGGGAAATCATCCCAGAAATGGGGGCTGGAGCCTCATCTCATTTCCAGAGGTGCAAATCCAGACTAATACTCATTTGACACCAATGCTTTTTGAAAATGTCAGGCTTTATCACACCATGTGAACACAAAAATCGAACTGTATTTCTTCTAAACAGAGCAGCATTAGGTTTTTTTGGGGGTGAGGAGGGGCAAAGGGCTAATTTGCCTGTTTTCTGGCTGAACCAGTAGCTTTTGTTATACTACTTTGCAGTACTAAAATGTGCAATGCCTGTGGGATGGGAAAGCTGAAAAATTCAAATTAGTCGAATTAGTTGAATTCAAAAAAGTTGACTTTTCAAATAAAAGGAAAAAATGTTATAGCTGGGGGTTTTTTTTTTTTTGTTTTTTTTTTTTTTTTTTTTTTTTTTTTTTTTTTTTTTTTTTTTTTTTTTTTGCTTTGTGGGGTTTTTTGTTTGGTTGGTTTTTGTTCTTGTTTTTTGTGGTTGTTTCTTTGGTTTTGTTTTTTTTATTTTCTGGCTTTTTTTTTTTTTTCCCCATCTGTCCAGCCCTAGCAGTCCTCTCCAACTATGCACAAGCAGAATCTTCTTCCCAAAAGTGAAGAACAGCTATTTTGGGAAGCAGTTACCACTATGCATGTCAGACACAGTGGACAAGATTTAGCTTTTTGTGATGTTTTTTACTTCTGCAAAATCTATGATCCTTTTGAAAACTAAGGCCTTGCTGCTGTTTTCATGCATTTTTTCTATATTGTTCTTCAGTGGAATAGGGACTTTGAGGGAACTTAGGCTTGTTTGGTCTCCAGTTTGGCAGTCTTTGAATCACTAAGGATAAAACCATCTCACAACTTAAAATATTTTAGAATTGTTTTCTTTATTCTTGTAACTGGCAGTGGAAAAGGAGGAGGTATCATACCTGTTTTGATGCTAAAGGCTCCTTCTGTTAAAACATGATTGTCCTTGGTTAAAATAAAATAGAGTAAAAGAGCCCCAAATGACTAGAAAGGGGGTGGTTTAACAAGCTGAATTATTACTTCCACTGTTTTTCTCCCCCTGTCTTTTCCACCTAATAGACTCCTTGGTGCCAGTGACCAGAGTGACACTGGAGGCAGCAGGCAATGACACATTGCAGGAATTCCTCGAGCTGACTTTTATCCAGTGACTTTGAGTGCAGGTGAGAGCTGAATCGAGCAAGGTAGTTCAAACTCCCTCTCTCTGATTCCAGTCTTTCCAGGGGGTCAACTGCTTATGAAGAATATCCATTATTTATACCTTTCAAGAGAATTACATCAGCAGGAACATATGTATTCATGTAACAAAGCTAGGAAGCAGCGTGCACAGCCACGCTGCTTTAAATATGTATGTGAAATACAGCGAGCCAAGCTCTGCATTGCCCTCACCTCTCTCACTCCCCTGTCTCCAGAAGGAGCTACAAGTCAGGAAATTTGGCTCAGGGGAGGGATCTCCTGTGTGCCTGACTGTTGGACACAGAGCCATGCCCCAGGTGTGACCTGTGGGTCTGGATTCCATCTCCCCATCTGCTGGGATCAAGAACTTTCTGCCTGGTTTCCTGATTCAGGCAAATACAGGGCTCTTCCAGGAGCTGAGGTGCTGGGATCAAGAACTAACTTTGTGGTTTAAGATCCTGGATTCATGCAAACACAGGAGCTGAGGTGTGTCCCTGGCCAGGGCTGTGTCCACACATCACAGAGATTTAGTCCCTACCTGTCGACCAACAAACGCCTTGGCCTTCATTAAGGAAATCAAATTTATGTCTCCACAAGCAGGGGAAACTTAAATGTTTAGTCCTGGCTTCTGGCTCTGAGCTGTGGCATTACTTATCCTGAGCAGCTCTGTTTCTCTTGGCTAAATTAATCAATTGCACTTTCAGGGCAGGTCCCTTTCTTTCCTGGAGGGAAAAACTGCATCACATTAGCTACCAGTCAGCTTCAAACCTTTCACTTTGGACTATGCTCAAAGAGAGTTTAGCCAGAGAGAAAACTGGAATCGATACACCAGGCCAGCACAATCTGGATTTCAGGTCAGCATGTGGAGAGAGAAATGGCATTTGTGAGACTGATGGTCAGTGAGCTGCTGTTTCTGGGTAAAGGGCAGACTTTCATCCTCACTCTCCTGGACCTGTCTGCATCAATCGACCCAAGGACATCAGGACAGCAGCTTGCACCAGGGCTTAGGGCTTTCACCCTCCTGGTTAAAAGTTTTGTTGAGAGATGCATCCAGACCTGCAAACTCAGACTTCTTAACTGTGAACTCCTCCAAGGATAAATTTTATTGGTATCCTTTTCACAGTCCAATACAGTCTGGAAAGTAAAAAGTTAAAATGTGATTGACAAATGCTAACAGAATGCTGAATATAAAGCGACTGGGAAAAACAGTTTTAAAAGACAGTGATAACATAAATGAGATTGAATGAAAGGACATGTTCCCAAAACCATCTTTGCTAGGGGCTGGATAAAAAGCAACATTTCTGGTAAGTGACAAGTTTTCTTTTAATTTCAATCTAAGCTGGAAATTGATAACCATTTTTCAGCTGTGATCTTGGTACCACAAAGACACCTTCTGGCATGCAGGTAAAGCTCTTGTTTTACATTTTTTTACACCAGAAAGTCTGCAACTATCTCCAGCCCACAGCCTGAAGTATTCTCAGTTTCCAGGAGGTGTGATAATGATGAATTTCAGTGAGATGAAAATTGCTCTAATTTAAGGATAGCTCAACCATTTCATATTTGATACAAAAATACACTAATTTTTTTTTCTAAAAAGTCTAAAGATTTGGGCTTTGTACATGCAGTGCACGAATAGAAAATCCCTATCAACAACATTAACTGAACTGAAAATCCTTCAGGATAAGTTCTCTGAAAATTAAAACAGACATCAAGCTACACATCTAGATGAAAGACTTCCACAGCTTTATAAATACAATGCACTCAGAAGCCAAGTTTCCAAAGCCTCAGTAAAAGCATCTGATGTCCAAGTCTACAATGGCAGTCCTATACATGAAAAAGACAATATTTACTCTGTCTTATGGTATTAAATTTGATTTTTTATCACACACTTAGAAACCAAGTGGTAAGTCCAAGGCCTTTCATCAAAGGTATTTTAAATGAGAATTTCTGGATACCTCCTAAGACCAGATGAAAACCTTTTGGCTGATCTTCACATAAGAGATGGAACCACATTTACATTACTAATTCAGAAACCTACTTCTGTGCTCTTAACTGGTGTCATCCTGTATTTGTCTTTCATCATGACATGATCTTTCAGCAGCTTTATTATTTTAAACTTCATGTTACTAAAATTACTTGTTTTGTTTCTTCCTTCCAAATTTTGGTCATAGTAGACAATATTGTTGCTTTGCTGTTATTCCTGTCCTAGTGAGCCACCATTTTCTGACTCAGCCTTCCATCCTTGACTCCACCTTTCTGCCAGCAGCCCTGTCTTACTACCTCTGCTTCCAAGAGGTCTCTCCTGTGCATGGTTTCACTACAGAAATTCCACACTCACATCCTTCATTTTCTGCTGCCTTCTCTCAGCATTTATAGGGATCTACTTTGACCTTCTGACCATCTTATCATTCCCATGATATATTCAAGATATGAATATGGTATATATGGATATGATATTCTGTGTTACAGTAAAGAGATTCTTCTGTAGCTCCACATCTTTCATGTTTGATCTGAACTTGTTCTCAAAATCTCTGCTCCTCCCTCCTGCCTCCAATTTCACCCTTGTTTGGTCATAATTTCACTGCCAGCTGTGATGCCAGTCTCAGTAATCAAGGGCTATAAATCCTTTCATGGCTGCTGTATTTCATGTTGTCTGTTCTCAGTGTATGCAGATGATGAAGTCATTAGTGCTCACGATATATTAATTAGCGTTGATGTAAATTTTTCATCTCAAGTTTCTTTTCTATTGTGACAGCCACAGGAATTATCAGAGTTGACTATTGCCGATGGGCAGCCAATCTGACAATTAATATTTACTAATTTTACACATTTAAACAGCTTATACAAACAACCCAGCTGTGATCTTGTGTTCCTGCTACACACATTTTCCCTTCTAGATTACCATTACTGTAATACAGAATAGATAGAGGAAAAAAATTCATAAAATAATTTTCTGTGCTCTGTCCAAATAGAGGTTGTAAATGCATTAAGAGATGTCAGTATGTATTTCACAGCATTTAGCACAGTGAGGTATCAGTCTTATTTCAACAGCTGATTTCTTTAATAAATTGTTTCGACTATTCAAGGAACCCAAGGTAAGATGCCAAAGTCTAATTAACTGGTCCAACTTTCTGAACAGCTGAATGCACAGCATCTCTTGTATCATATATGCACTCTCTCATATATGCTGTGTGATGCTAAGCAAACAGTTTGGAGTCGTGCAAATATCTGAAAAATGGATATTTTGATAGACATGTCAGAGAATTTAAAAGAATATTAATTCATGTGCATAACCTTCTCAGTGACTTAAGATCAAGAAGCCCTCTAAGCAAAGCAGTGCCTTGTATCCAGTCCTGCACAGTCCTTGTACTGGGAGCAGCACTTATCTGTTGTTTATTTGGAGCCAGCTCCTTACCTTTAAGGAAGCTCTATTCCTCTAGTGGAACTATTGGGGGTGGTGAGGGAAACAAGTCAAAGGAGGCATTATTGGATTATTCACTCTTCTAGGACAGACCCTGTTTGTATAATCAGAGATATGCCTTAAGTGATCTTTAAAGAAAGTCAGATTTT